>CM060831.1:123072500-123242500 GCA_030762175.1 Metallyticus violacea
ATAAAACTGAATTAATAGCGGCACTCCTTGTGGCGGAAGTAAACACACATTTTTGTACGTTACGTAATGGCTTATATGCCGGCAAATCTAGCGTAAACGTTACTTTCCTCTAACCGAGAGGGAAATTTATCATTAAAGGAGAGGGACAAGAGCATAGAGAAAGAAAAAGAATGTCATAAGACGTTAAGAAGTTGATTTCATGAATGCCATGCACGTTTATTTTAAATCGCAAATTGTGAGCATTTCCCTAGCTTAAGATTTAAATACGAGAAGTTTTCTTTTAAAGTATTTATCTATTTTCAAACCAATTTTGAGACATCTTTCTCTAAACGTCATTTTAACAGTGTGAAAAAGGGATATCTATTTACAGTAAAGTGCTAAAGTTAAACGACTTGCAGTTATTCAAACGTCGGTCTTGGTGGTGTAGCGGTAACCATACTTTCCTTCTTGCCTTCTAAGCCGGGTTCAAACCCGGTCAGGGTCGATAGTTTTTTTAGGGCGTAAAAATCCTAAGTAAGGCTTCCTTCGGAAGGGAAGTAAAGCCGTGGGCCCCGTGTCGTACATTTACGGCACGATGAAGAACCTCAAGCCTGAAAGAAGAGGCCTCTGAGCAAAATTTGTCGGCCGTTTCACGTCCTGAATAGAATGGAACCCTGATGAACTATGATGTTAAACAGCGTTCATAAAAAAATTAAAAGCATCAACAGTTATTCAAATAAGTTACAAGCTAATCAAATTTTACCATTAAATACTGCTGTCTTTGTTAATAAACATATAGCATTGATAGAATCGGTTTAATTAACTAATATACATATTTAAGGTCTTTTAACAGAAAAATACTCTTTTTAGTTCGTGAACTTGCAAAGGAAAGAAGGAAAAAATAAAATGAAAAAATTAGGTGAATATCTTCGTAAATATTTATCAGGTTTCATAAATCTTAATTATATATGTGTTAGGACATAATGTTAATACCTTAAATTTTGGGCTTGTGACAAATGACAATCCTTTTGGAGTAGCACTAATTTCTCACCATTTATTTCAAATTTTTTTCACAAGAGTCACCATAATGGTGCCAAAGTATGAAAGGCAACATTCATTAGCTAGGCTATAAAGATTTTTTATTATCCACTATAAGCGGTCTCTCAGTTATTAAGCAACGGATGATATGTCTACATTTTGTGAATATTTTACTTTAAAAATATAGAGGAGCTTAATTATTCTGTAGACATTCGGTATATATTCTCCAAATCTAACCCAGAGTGTGCAAAGACAGAACATCAGTTTGCGCCCCTCTTGGATTCTTTTGGAGAGAACATTTGAGTGCTAAATTAACAGGTGAAGAAATATGTGAAAAGCTGCCGGTATGTGAACAGAATCGAACTAGTTCAAGCGATTCAATAATTAAGATACCTTGCCTTAAAGAAAGCCGCGATCTGGGTTACCTTCACCTATAAAAAATATGAAGTTCTGGGCACTGAGTTTGAAGAAAAGACACTTGCCAGAACTCGTGAATTGTCATTTGGTTTATTTACGGACGCTCTTTAACATCTCACGTCATCAGCTCCCATTCAAATGAGGGCGTGAAACGGCCGACAAATTTTCCTTTCAGGCTTGAGGTTCTTTTTCGTGCCGTAAATGTACGACACGGGACCCACGGCTGTACTTCCCTTCCGAAGGAAGCCATACTTAGGATTTTTACGCCCGAAAAAATCCATCGATCCTGGCCGGATTTGAACCCGCGATCTTGAGTTTAGGAGGCAAGTAATGTTACCACTACACCACCAGTACCGACATGAATTGTCAGATAGCTTAAAGATATAAATGAAAAATAACCACTTTAATGTTTAACCTAACAGTTACTAAAAACCTATTTACATGTGGTACACTTACTTTAATTAAAATGTGAATAAACCCTGTAAAATTATAAATAACTATTGTTAAAGCATGGCTTTTGTTAGCTACTTTTCCAATGATACTGAGCATAAAAAAAAAAGAAATAAAAAACGAGCAAGTCTTTGGAAGAACAGCAAGAAGAAATGGGTGAAAGAACAAAGAAAAAGCGATTTAGGAAGGAAGCAAGATATATAGGTAAAAGCTATTAAAGGATGAAAAGAAAAAAGAAATGAAGGAAACACGGTAAAAAGAACTTGCGGGAGAAAGGATCGCAGAAAAAGAAAATGGGGGAAGGGGTTGGAAGGTAGAAAGGGAGCTAAAAAGAATGAATTGCGCTATATAAAAAAAAGCCTGCAAGCTAGCTTATAAAAATTAAAATGCGAAAAAAAAAAGCTAAGAGAAGAAGTTTCTCTTTAATCTCCAACGCAAGGAAATTTACACCTACGTCTTAATGCTCTTGTTTGGAAGAGAGCAATTCATTATGAGGGTTTAGCTAAGAGCCTTGTGCATTGCACCAATCAGTGGCGTAGAAGTTTAGAGAGAAAACAGCTCTAGGATTTCGCTTAAGCGCTGAATTTACTGTTCGGCATCGCTTTCCGAAATGAGAGAAACAGAACAGCAGGGCGTTTCTTTGTTCTGATGTTTTGTCTTGGCACAGAGTGTGAAGGGTGCATATTGACAGTCTTTGTGAACTATTCTGAAAAACAACAAAGCTCGGAATTTTAGCATTGTTAATAACGATGAAATTTGATTTAGTGGTTCGATTCCACCGGTAACAAGTAACTTGTGGACACGTTTTGTATGAGTATTTCGCTCTTGTCATTCATCTCACTAACTACTTCATCTTTATTAACTATTAGGAATCTATACCAAGTTCCCGTTATCTAGCTATATGAGAGCTATTCAATATAGAGTGATCATACATTTCTCAAAGTAGTCCCCGTTTCTGGCAGTCTTCAAAGATTCTTTGGCAGATTCTCAAAATCACCTCCCCAGAATTCACCACTGCTTCTGGTGATGGAAAATTTCCCCCACAAAAAAGATTCTTCTATTGTGGTAAAATAAAACATCGCACTGGTGAGGGATACACTTTACATTGATTGTTTTTGTTAGATATTCAGTAACAACATTTACTATATGCGGACGTGCATTATCGTGGCGCAACATTCAGCTTGTTACAAGGAAATGTGCCCTTTTACGTACCATATGTTTTCAGGACATGTCTGCAGTATTACCCAGCAACATTTGTGTGTGCGGGTACCACATGCTGATCAGCTATTCCTTGAATATCGAAAAATGAGACAGCTATAATTTTCCCAGCAGAAGCATTTTTGAAATAAACTCTCTATATGCCTATAACATCATGCAAAAGTCCTTTTTACGGGAATCAGTACACAAACGTCTCATGTGTAACTTTTCAATTCCTGGGTGACACCCAGTGAAATTTTCATAATTTCTGAAAAGTATTTTTAATGTTATTTAACGTTCCTATCTCAAGATAGGCAAGGCGTTTCGCTTTTCTGAACTCTAATTCTGAGCATATAAAAACCAAAGTATTAACGTTACAGGATTAAATGAATTGATATTCACTTTCCGTGATGAGATAGAGATCAAGTCCTATAAATGTTTACTGAATGTATCACGTTACTCGGCTAATTTGATATCACTTTATAGCCTCCTGCATATTTCCAAATTTTTTTACTTTCCTTGTTACATAAATAGTCAAATATATGTTTTCTTATAAACTGCCGAAAATTTAATTTTTCTAAGTCAGATCCTTTCATAAAATCGAGATAAATCTGTTTCTTTTCTTGGTTCATTGTGTTTGTACGGTATGAGAAATAAGTGCCTTTCACTATTGCCATAGTAGTGTGGTATTGCAAGAATATTCAGTCGTTTTCAAAATCTCTGCATACAATCTTCAGCTTTGCAAAATTGAATATAATTGCAACGTTTCTCTCGGCTTCATCCTGCCAAACCTTCATGTCACACAGAAAATTCACACGAGCTCAGACAATGCGAGTTTTTCACTAATAAATGAACTGAGAATAGAATATATTTATTTGGAATATATAAGTGCTAATTTCTGCGTCATAGCTCATAAAGGTCTCGTCTTCAATGAATACTGAGAAGGAATGGAAATGCTAGCCACCTGTCTCTGTTCGCTCTGTCTTAAGCAATAGCTTATGAGGAAATGAACATGAAAAGAAAAATATTTATGAACCGATATTGAATCATTACAAAATAAATACAAACTTCAGGTAATTCAGAACTGACTACTTTATGATGAGGCCATTTGGCTCTATAATGAACATATGACAACGCGTCTACAGTACAATCAAGATGATTATCGTTGTTTCTAGAACACATTAAAACATTTGTACAGCTTTTAAACTTTTAACTTATCTCGCTTTTTCTCTTAACTGCTAAACAGAAATATTTGTCTAATTTTTATTTCCTTAAATTTAAATTATCTCGTTAACTTTCTCTCTTATGCAATCTCCAAGTTTTAATGCGTTATAAAGTTGTAACTGATTTATCTCGTCTTTATGACTAGCAATAAATTCAATGGAGAGTACTAAAACAATGCAAATAAAAGAAGCAGTTAATAATAGAACAAACTACATAAATATCTTTATCATATGGTAGTCAACAGAACCATAAATTTAATGCTCGTAATTCTTTCTGACTTTTTGATAGGCTTCTTTATCTTCCCATGTTATCTCTTGGCATATAATCCCTGCTTCCTACTCACATTTCAAAGAAGCATTTAAGAGTTCAGATAAAATTCACCATTTTTTTTTTCTATTTGCTTTAAAGTACTAAAAGGCTCGTATTTACCAGTAAAGAACAAAACAGACTAAGACCTAACCTATTTAATAAAGAACGTGTTTTGTATTTGAACTGTAATTTTACAGCTAAACAACCATTTTATATAATATTTGAATATAATATTTTCTTGAACGTAATGGTTGTTCGATATGCATTTACATATTTTATTTTCTGAATGTAAAAATGAATTTTCTACTACTTATCATCTTCATGCTTGAGCTATGCATTTCTGATAGTTAATGGTCAAATGTTTTGGAATAACCGAACCGAACCGAACACTTCTTTCAACACATACATAGCGAAAATAATACACCAAGACCTGTTAACAATTCTTTTTCGTGTTCTTTTAGTCTATATGAAGTATATGCCTGCTAAATAATAGCTTTTAGTGTGTTCAAGCATTACATTGCAAATTGCACTGTCTAAAATGATTTGAATGATATATGTCTGTACAGAGTGTTTCAATTAAACTTTTATGGGCTGTTGTGCCGTGTGGTCTTTGCTTTAAAAAACCTAAAACAGGGCTTTTGAAACAAAGACCACGGCACAACAGCCCTGAAATTTTTAATTTTAACACTATGGACACCGGCCGTGAAAACTTTTTTTTTTCCCAGTTCCAACCCCTTTATTTACGAATGCTCTTTAACAGCTCAGGTCATCAGCATCCCGTGAAACGGCCGACAAATTTTGCTAAGAGGCCTCTTCTTTCAGGCTTGAGGTTCTTCTTGAGGTAAATGTACAGCACGGGACCCACGGCTTTACTTCCCTTCCGAAGGAAGCCATACTTTAGATTTTTACGCCGGAAAAAATCCATCGGTCCTGGCCGAGTTTGAACCCGCGACCTTGGGTTATAGAAGGAAGTATGGTTACCACTACACCACCAGAACTGACATTCATGTGAATGCTTAAGATATATTATGTGTGTACATGTCCATCGCAAGGCCCCCTTTTTTTAAAGTAAATACAACATTAGGAATATTCCCGATTGTTGGTTGAATTTGCCTTTTTGGGAGAGTTTTCTCTCTTTGTAGGCATATTTTCATATTAACACATTTGTAATT
Organism: Metallyticus violacea; assembly: GCA_030762175.1. NCBI lineage: Eukaryota > Metazoa > Arthropoda > Insecta > Mantodea > Metallyticidae > Metallyticus > Metallyticus violacea. The sequence continues at coordinate 123,078,287 of CM060831.1, forward strand.
TTGCCATTTGACTACCATTTGCCTATCGCATTGGGTTTTTAGGGACGTATATTTAGGTACTTCAGCACTCCTCAAGGGCTGGCAGTTTGTGCCTACGCTACCAATGCTGGTCACCTCCGGGAGGAAGGGATTAGTTGAGGGTTATTTCGGACAATCAGGATCATGGATGTGAAGCAGGGATATATGCGAAATCCGTAACATTGTTCAGACACAACATCCCGCCAGAATCCCCTAGAACGAGTTCGAGAGCCCCTAAGAAGTGTCGCTTAATTAACGGATACCAGGACAGAAATCACTCCAAAGCGAAAGCCATCGTCATACCGCACCTTCCCTCCTCGTCGTGGCACTTCCGACCCTGTAATAACCAACGTAATGAAAATATATGAAATGGGAAAATTAAATTTCCTGGAATGTAAATATTCATCCGAATATTGGCCTAAGTAATCAGAGGAAACTCACGAAAAGTATCAAAGTCAGTGGGAATTGAACCAAGGAGCTTCCTAAGCAAGTATCATACATTACCACCTGAACTATTCGACTCGGTATGTAAGTGATGCATTAATAACTGAAAGTTATTATTTAATAAACTGTTTAAAGCTATTTATTCAAATGTGTAATTATGTACAACTTTTTATTATAAAATATCAAGTTGAAAGATAAAATAGTTCCTGTTTGTACTAAAATTGTAATTTAAGTTAACGTTTACAAAGTTGCATCCTTTAATTATACTGGAAATCAATTTGGTAAAACCATGAAGATGGATAATTTTGTATTTAGAATTCAAAGATTAAACATTGGTTTTTAATGAATAATGAATACATGGTCAAAATTAGGGATAAGAAGGAAAGAAATGCGGAAGAAATAACGGAAATATCATGATAATAATTAGCGGCAGAATTTAAAATGAACAAATATGTGAATGAACGACAGACTATCTAGATATAACACATGTCATAGTCTAAAAATGGGGGAAAAAATTAAAACCTAGAAAAAGTTATAGGTCGAATTAACTAAAATACTCCTATAGGCATATTATATGAAAGTTGCGTATTTAGCACTATATTTTGCAATAATTCCAATTTTGGATATATCAATCCAGGTTCTACTCATTACAGGAACAAAAGCATATTTGTTTACACAGATTGAAAACTTTTAAACCCTCAACTTTATGCATACCAGGTAATTTTCTAAGCCTTCTTTTAAAAGAAGGTAAATTTTCCTGCAGTACAAGAATGTTCAAGTAAGCAATTTGCATTCAAGGTACAATATGGGATTTTATTAGTTTATATCAATAGGGAAATTGTCGTAATTTAAAAGACGGCGCAGGAGAGTCACCTGGTATTAACTTACATATATTATCAAGATAATATATATATATATATATATATATATATATATATATATATATATATATAAACGAAGTTAATTGGCATTGCTGAATATTACAGTGTTCAAGACAATTTCTCAGAACATAGCAATTCGATTTCGCATTTTCTATTTTGGCTTCATTTTACATTTATGGCATAACTACACATATACAACTTTCCAAATAGGATTATTTTACCGCCCTGAGCTGATTAACAACTTATTTGCCAGGTGCAGAAGTATCCCTAACAAGTTTCTCTCTAATTTCTAGCGGTTTTATTTACTTGGGCGTCTCAGAGGTAACAGGAAAATTCCAACCCACAATCTTCTGTTGCGCTGGAGCGTCTATTTATCGTCGAGCTTCCCACAGATTCAATTTTGTTGAATTTAAGGGGTCCCGTGTATTCATTGGTTGTTCACTGTAAGAACCATAAACAAAACCACTAATTTCGTTCCAGTTGGGTGTGGGCGCGGAGCCAAAACAAGATGCGCAGGCCCGGTGCCAGTAGAGTGTCACATTCACAATGAAATTGGCTCACAATACCGTGGGCACTGCTCGGTCCGGCAAAACGACCTTTTTTTTTTTATTGCTTAACGTTGTGTTGTCAACTGGCGGCTGCTGCTATAGATGAGATGAAAGGGGTGGAACCATTTGTGGAACTAACAAGAGGACACACATTTTCCCTGGCGTAGGCGAAGTGAATTATATTTTAAAATATCGGCTGGCTGTTAATTGGGCTTAGTGTTCAACATTTGAACCGCAGAACTTTGACTGCTTGCTGCATGTACTTTAAGCCTATGCGAATCCAGGCTTCTCAATATTTTGCAAACAGAAATGAAACTAATAATGTTTCTGTAACATTTGACGGAGGAAGTGATGAATAGTCTTTATAATAAATGTCATTATCATCATCATTTTAGATTAACGCCCATGAGTCTCGGTTTAGGTCTCAAAATTACTTCCTGTAACCGACACGGGTGGCCGAGGTCGTTAAGGCGCGGACTCATGAACGGGAGGTCTGGGGTTCGAACCCCGCCAGAACTGTCCTCCCTGACTGAGGTTTTTTACAGGTTTTCCTCTGTTCTCATAAATTGCAAATGCAGAGGAGGTTTCCTAAACTTAGGCCTGGAACGTTTCCTTTCTTAAAAAAAAAAAAAATCCTTTCCCAATATGTCATTTTATCACATGTATCATCAATATCCACCGCCTGTGGTGCCTCAGTAATAAAAACGGGCGTTAAACACTGTTAAAAAAGCTACTACTTGTTGAAAAAGTTGTAGCCAACTTTCCTTGGTCTGTCAGTACTCCTTTTATTTATTAGTAGGCATCCGAATTTCAAAGCCTATAACCGTGACGAAGTTAAGTTGGTATTGAACTGTAAATAAAGGTGGGGAAACTATACGTCACAAGCTACAAACCATCCTCTCTCCTTCTCCTTATAGCTATCAATATTCAGTTTTGCCGGGAGGGGCTCATAACTTGTGTTTGAGTGTACCTAGTTTGATGTTAAGTACTTAAGTTATTAGTTTGTAATCTAAAAATATTTTTGCATTTGGCAGTCTTTCATTCTTTTAACACATTTCTTGCAGATGATGTATATAATTCCATTTTATCTATTAATTTAAAGATTTTTAACTCTATCCTCATGTCTTCATTTAGTATTTTATCTAATTAAGTGTATCCTGATATACTGCCTAAGAATTTAATTTCAACTACTTTCATCATTTTTTTATTCTTTTTTGTTAAAGTCCAAAATTCAAATCTATACAACGACATAGAAGAAGTCACAATTTAATAAAATATAAATTTAGTTTCTCTTCTAGTGTTTTAAATCATTTCTATCTATGTTGTGCCGGAAATATAACTTTACAGGCATCTTAATTTTTAAAATAGGAAATATTACGACTAAGATAGTTAAAACAGTTAACTTGTTCTATAATATTACCCTACAAAATAATTTTGTACCCTAAAATTAACATTAATTTTTTCTGTAGATATAGGTAGCTCTTATTGTTGAATAGTATTTCATTTAAATAAATACATTTATAAGTTACCCTTTGAGGCATATATGAGATTCCGATAATCTGAAAATAATATATTTATATTTCAAAAATATTCCTTTAATTGTTTCCGACAATTATGGTGTCGTCAATATATCTCTTGATAATATTTGTTGTGATATTGTTACGAATACTTTACACTAGTTCATATCTTAAATAACAGTATAATCATTTATATTTCTAAACATATTCGCCTCGCAAATAATAATATCTTAACATCCTAGAGAAATTTAATCAGTTTATAAACTAAATAATCGTATACATTAAGACAATTATCAACTACAAAACCTAATTAAACTAAACTAATTTGTGTGGTTTATATTACAAAATATCCTAACACCCTGGGTATATTACGGATTTATATGGTTTGACATTCCAATTTGTTATATCTACTATTCCTTTTATTTTTATTTTTATTAGCAATTTCTCCCTTATTTCACCCAAGACTTTTCCATAGTTATTTTGAGTTTCTTTCAACACTTTAATCCTATATTTCTAGTGGGGTCCTATCCTATTTCTTAATCAAAATTAAGCAGCAGATCGACTGTTATTAAATTATAGTTCGTATAGGGCATATGAATGAATGAAATGACTCGTAAAGTGTATTAACCTTTAGGTATGAAACTAAATTAAACAATTAAAAGAATACGGCTATCTTGTGATTTGTTTACGCCGCTAAATAAACTATAAGCTTTTAATTTAAGAGGAGAATTTACTTTAGTTAACCAATGTTTCTATGATATTGAACATTAAGTAAGCTCTGGCGATTGCATCTTCAATAAAACTCGAAGAACAGTATTTGCATTCTCCGAAGTATATAAGAGAAAGTGAACAGCAGAACAATGGGCACATTTAAAGCGGAACTTGCAAGAGAAATCGAAACGGTAGAGCAGCACTGCTTAAGAGTACCATATCTCGTAGGCTGCAATAATTCTGTGCGTAACATGTTCGCTAAAGAAATATAGCCAGTCCCCGTTGCCTGTGGAGTAATTAAAGTTAATTATGGAGGCACGAAGTTTGTGTTGAATGAGTGTACATCGAGATATGTGCACAACGCAGCAACTCAAGGAGACCTGTTAATTAAGTGTGTAACCTACAATTAAATAAAGAGATATCGAAATAACAAGAGAAACAGGAGACATGTTTTGGGAATTAATAAAAATAGAAAATGCATATGTGATATATGTGACGGGTACCGCCACGGGGGGCTGAGGTCGTTAAACTGGAGGTCTGGGGTTCTAACCCCGCTAGGACCGTTCCTCTGACTGAGGTTTTATCCAGGTTTTGTTAGTCCTCATAAAGGACAAATGAACCCTTTTTACAGCCCCATGTGGGCCTGGGCTTTACCCCGACGTCTTCTACCTCCATCACGTGATATCATCGGTAGAGTACATACTGCAGGAGGGCATGTGATCAGCACATCGCATCCCGCTGATCGCTATATTGCGGCTCACTAGCTCGGAGATCGCCACCTCTATATCAGGCAGCTTCCCAATTGTCCTCACGAGGCTGGGTGGACCCCGTTCCAGACCTCCTGATCTTAAAAATTCCTAAGTAGATACCGGGAATCGAACTCGGGTCTCGGACAGTAGTTAGAAACGCTAACCACTAGACAAAGGAGATAGTAAGTCTGGAAAAAATCCTTTCCCAATTTGTGATTTCATCTCATGTATCACCAGTGTTTACCGCCTGTGGTGCCTCAGTAGTAAAAACGGGCGTTAAACACTATTAAAAAAATTGACTGGATGGATTTTTCCAGAATTTTCCATATCAGGTAATTTTAACTGCCAGCGACCTTACGACTTTGCATAATCACTAATTCTTTTCTCAAAGACTGTGGAATATTAAATGTTTACATATTAATTATGTAGGACTGTCATTTTTCCAAAAATTCGAAGCTTTCTCTTCTCAAAATTGTCAAAGGAGCTTGTAAAAGTCAGTTAATACATTTAATTTTAATTTGTATTGTTTTTGGTGCTACGCGTATTTCTTCTTGATATCTTGAGACCATTTGCATCCATTAAAATTTGAAAAATAAATTATAACATTTTAATGACACTACACAGGGCATTTTCATTCTTCGAAGGGTCTGCAGGATGATCATCTACACGTTGACTGGACATAAAATTCTAAGACCTAGTTGCGACCTCGAATTTTCGCAGCTAATTTTCTATACAAATCTGTAGCACATACAATTTACTGTGCGAAAAGCATATCAGTTTAATTTATACGTAGATCATCTTCATTTTCAACCGCCACAGGTGACCGAGGTCGTTAAGGCACGGATCGTGAGCGGGAGGCCTGGGGTTCGAATCCCGCCAGGATTGACCTTCTTGACTGACAGGTTTTCCTCAGTCCTCAAATTGCAAATGCGGAGGAGGTGACCCTAAACTTAGGCCTGGAACGTTTCCATTCTTGAAAAAAATCCTTTCCCAATTTATCATTTCATCTCATGTATCATCAGTGTTCACCGCCTGTGGTGCCCGAGTAGTAAAAACGGGCGTTAAACTCTATTAAAAATCACTTTCAAAGGACTGGGCTCAAGTCTTACTTCGATTCCATACACTTTGCTTATACCTGGTAAGTCACTTTAGTTCTATAACCGCAAGTTTTATATCCTATGGCTTCAAATTGCGTTCTTCACTTCATTTTTTTTTTTTTGTAAGCTAACAATAATAGATCTTAAAAACTTCATTTTGACTTCTTCCCTTCTAGGCATATTCTGCTCAATTTTCAATATTCATAATAAAAAACCATATTAAAGCGAAACTGATAAACGTGCCTTAAATTTTTCTTATTTGTGCCGCAGGTATATAACATTTATTCATTCTTTCTTGAATATCTTCATTTCTGTTGCATCACAGATAAACAGGTAAATTTAAATAATTATGGCGGTCTACAAGTCATCTTGCCGCCATAGATTGCCGAGGCCACTAATGCATGGTTCAAATCCTACAGAGCCTTATCTTCAGCCAGCTGAAGAGAGATTTTCCAGCTTCTCCGTTCTAATTTCTGACATACTCTAGAGTAATAGAACGCCTCCCTCTCCGCCTAAAAAATTCTTTCATTTATAATTTCATTTCGTGTATCATTTACATGCCAGCCCAATGTCCTTCTGAACTTGTGGGCATTCATCCCTGGCATGGCTATGTTGTTGAGACCAGGACGCTTACATAGTCCCAGTAGAGATTATAGTGAAGATGATATGGTTATGGTATAACAGTGGAGGTCCTTAAACCTATGGGCACCTAAATGTAACCTGTAGAGATGAATTAATAATGTCACAAATGATATCAGAATTCTTGGCACCTTTAAGCTATCTGATTCACCTTTTCGGAGTAATTAACAACTCCGAAACAAAACCCTGGCTTGACTGGGAATCGAACTCATGACCTCCGACTAGTAGTTTCAGGTGCTACCACTAAATTACGGAGGCGGTTACCACAGTATTTAAATCCGACTTTAAACTTCAATATACGAGAGGGTCATTAAATAAATAAGTTTTTGTACTTTTTATATCTGAAAAACAGACAGCAACAATGAAGCTTTTCGGGTAAGAAAGTTCGTTGTATTTTATTTTTGGGAGGGGTGCTCTTTTGTAGCAGTTTCATTAAATGGCACGTATAACTTTTAGCAGTTAACCATTCATCTATGAGATGCATTACAATGCATGTCCGCTTGTGAACTGCGTGCAGGGTTACTTTTTCGTCACAATTTTTTTTTAAAAAAACGCGAATATCAACTGTATACGTAAAAGGAGTAAGATACTCAGATGGTTCGAGTTGTCTGCATGGTTCATGAAAGGACGTGAAATCGTGCATGACGAAAAACAAAGAAGAAGGCAGGTTGCAGTGACGATATTTTGGTATTGTCAAAGCGTTTTGCTGGTGAATGCTGAAAGTCAATGTGAGATCCTGAAGCAACTTCGAGGCTCGATCAAACGGAAACGCCCCGGATGTATTTTGACTCACAAAGTTCTGCTACTGTATGACAATACTCGCTCCCCTTATCAGAAAGAGCCCAGGATGTACTTGGAAAATTTGAAAGGGAAACTTTACTCTCCCTTTCTTGTTGCGATTGATTTCCTCTTTATACCAAACCCGGAGGCTAGCGATTTTAAAATCTTGATTATGTGAAAATTACAGTGAACGGATAGGTGGGGAAATAGAACGATAGTATCAAAAATAGTGTGCTACAGTATCGAGACTGCTTGATAAAGGAGGGTAAATATCTGCATTATATAGCTTAGGAGTTAAATATTAATATTACAGATTTCATATAAAAATAAAATGGTGAATTAATATAGAAAAACTATTTGATCAACCATATAAATAATAAGTATTCCTTATTCATGATAGATGCCTGCCGCCACGGATGGCCGAGGTCGTCAAGGCGCGGACTTGTGAACGGTAGGTCTGGGGTTCGAATCCCACCAGGGCCGTCCTCCCTGACTGAGGTTATTTCCAAGTTTTCCTCAGTCCTCATAAAAGACAAATGCCGGGGAGATACTTTAAACTAGACCTGGAACGTTTCCTTCCTAAATCCTTTCCTAATATATCATTTCATCTCATGTACCATCAGTATCCATTGCCTGTGGTGCCTCTGTAGCAAAAACCGGGCGTTAAACACTATTAATTCATGATAGATTCCAACTAGTAGTAGTGGTGGTAGTAGTAATGGACTTTTATTGTGTTAGTTTTAAAGTCACACATGTTGCATGGACCTTACGACTGTATATGCTAATACTGCCTTTGTAACAATCAAAATATACATACATATGTACAATCACGTCTATACACATACATAAGGTTATGGGTAGTTTTATATACCTACATATATACAGACATGAACTGAACCCTTACACCTGAACCTCCCTTTCCCTGTACTATCACTGGTGGTGTAGTGGTAACCATACTTGCTTTCTAAACCCAAGATCGCGGGCTCAAACCCGGCCAGGATCGATGAATTTTTTCGGGCGTAAAAATCCAAACAATGGCTTACTGAAGGGAAGTAAAGTCGTGGGTCCCGTGTCGTACATTTACGGCACGAAAAAGAACCTCAAGCCTGAAAGATGAGGCCTCTGAGAAAAATTTGTCGGCCGTTTTTCACGCCCTGAATTGAATTGGACGCTGATGACCTGAGATGTTAAAGAGCGTCCGTAAATAAATAAATAAAAAAATCAGCTTTATTAATCCTCCTCCCCAACTCCCCTCTCTTTTTCATAATCATTTGCCTTCTTTGTCGGGTTTTCGATTTGTGTATCTCTCATGCACTAACATTTCCCGACGATGTTCAAACCTCTGTTGCATTTCAGAAATTGCGGTGATAAATGCTCATTTCTTAAAATCTCCGTTTCCCTGCATTCTGCCAAAATATGCCTCCAGGTATCGCTTTCTCGGCACAGCGGGTAAATTATTTTCCCTAGAGCATTAACTCTTTTATTTTCTTTCCAAACCCCTAATCTGAGCCATATGAGGCCACTTATTTCTTTTCTCCACAAGCATCTAGATAAGCCCCCTCTCACCCGCACCTTGTCTATTTGAGCCTGCACATTGTGTCTCAGTATTTTGCATATCTATATTTCGTAAACGTCTTTTAACTATTTTCGAACTATTGCGTGTTATGTTCTCTTTCCATAAGCAAATATACCAGAATTACCCTAGTCCATTTTGTGTAAGACTTTTCTTTCTTTCTTTCTTTCTTTCTTTCTTTCTTTCTTTAATTTTATATTTTCGATGCCCAACCCGTTATCCAAATGTCCCTAATTTGATACCTCCAGCAAACTGCTCGACAAAGTGATTGATCCCCCCGTGTTATTCCTTGCCAGTACTTAATGGTTCTAAATTTACACTTTCGTTAGAAACACCAAACTCTTTAAGAACCCCACAATTTGCTGTACCCTTCCCTAATTGTAGCAGGCTTTTTAGAAACTGTGTTTGTACATGATTCAGTTCCTCGGTGTTTTCCCACCTCCAAATTTCGGCCCCGACGTCATAGTTGAACTAACCACCTCCCTGTACACCATCTCCAATGTTCTCAGCGTTGTTTTCGGTATTTATATCAAAATCTTTAATACTTATGTATTTTTAATTATGCACTTGCGTTGACCCTAACTAAAATGGCTACCCCGTAGCAGTCGGCGGCACATCCTCTCTCCTCAAGCCAATACACTCGGCTCTCGAAATACATGAAAGAAAATGCTATCTAATCTCTATATTGCGCATGCAATTTTTCTTTACATAATCTTTCCAACTGTTACTTCTACTTCTTAAACAAACTTAATGCTACAATACTTTTCCCCAAACTCCCCATATACCTCAATATGTCATTAGATTATTATCATGATTATCTAGAAAATTTTAAAATTTATTTATTTCTTTAAAGTTATTTGTTAAAATTGATTGCAGCTCTTTGAAGATTTCGTCAGTTTGTAAATTAAAAACAGTGTGTGAAAGTTGGCAACCATGGTTTTTAGTCTTGCACCCCTCATATTGTATTTTATTCACATATATAGCGGGAATTATTCATATTAATTCAATTTATTATAAATATGCAATAGTTTGTGGAAGACTTTTTTAAAATTCATAAAATTCTTGTTGATTTTCTAAAAGCGTTGCACAGTAAAAGCATTATTAACAGCTGTACTGCTTTTACCATGTCAGTTTTGTACTTCTAATATTATACTATAAAAACTTACTGAGGTTTTGCAAAATATTTAATAAAAATGGAATAATTTCAGCCAAATAAAATTAATGTTGTTAAAGATAACACTCAGAAATTGTTTCTGAAAACAAAATACATTAGCAAATGGCAGCCCCATTCTTCCTTGCAGAGTATTTATAAGAGAATATATTTTAAATTTCATTAAATTAATACGATCTTTATATTTTAAAACATTCTTTTTCAGCATAGTATCCCATCCAAAAATGATATCACACTAAAATATGTTCGTTTTCATAAAGAAATTTCATTTGAGAAGTTGTAGCTATGTTATTAGAGCTTTTTCTTAAATATTCCCTCTATTTGCCTTTAATTTATATAATGCGTTATTTTTGAAAAAAAATCCTTATTAATCACCCTATTATTGACACTACTATACTCAATTATTATTCATTTCTAAAAAGATTCTTAAAATTACTTTAAAATGCAAACGGAAATGTGTAATATAATTATAATAAGTGAATTTATTACACAATAATGTGCTAGACATTAAACTACAGTAGTATCAGATTTGCTCAATGCCAGTATAGACCTCGAACTAGCTTTGAGATCTACCAGTAACAATCTGCGATGCCAAACATTCCAGAAAATGCTGTCCGGAACTTGGTAACCGGGCAACGGAAGCCATTGAGAACGACCAAGAATTCCCCTATACTGTGTGACATTCCATTACAGCGACATCAAAGGAAGCAATGTCTTCCAATTTCTTCTTCTTGTTTTACAGAAGAAGATGCGTGAGCTTGACTTATTTCAAACCTCGCGTTCGAAGGAGCATGGCATACCATGCATCAGGCAAAGCGACGGCGTCGTAACCTCCCTAATGTGAAGTCTATGCGTCGGGTAATGTTTTGTAAATAACCATACGTCTTGAGAAGTCGCTCACCGGGAGGGGAGCATTTTCTGAGTGACAGAAGATGCGATATATTAATGTTGACAGAGCAGACATGTATACTGCCTCTACAAACACATAAACTTGCATTACGGGGCATACCACAAGATTAAAAAGAGTGCCACGGCTGTCGCTACACGGTTGTTTGAATGACGTAATGCAACCTGTCTGCTTTCTCAATGTATTCACCTTGAGTGCCTAAGCTCATAAAGCCAGAGCAAATATTTCAGTTGACAACAAACTTCCGATATGATTAAAAGCTACATTTATACTGGCTTAGGTATCACTTCCTGTGCAAATTATCTTGAATGAACTTTTTTCTATTGGTCCCTCAATCTAAACATTGAAATTGTGCCGTTAAAAACTATATGAGGGTAGGTCCATAAGTTTCCGGCCTAACCATTTTCTAGGTATGAATAAAATTATACTACACTTTTCAATATACTTGCCCTTTATTGCAATACACTTCTCACATCATTTACCCCCCCCCCCAAACAGTCAGAAGTCTTGTTGCAAAATGGGCATAAACAGCATCCATCACTTCTTTGTCACGTTTCAGTTTCCTTCCCCGAAGGTTCTTCATGAGTTTTGAGAAGAGAAAATAATCACTGGGAGCTAGATCTGGGCTGTATGGTGGATCTCCTGGAAGCCACATTTCTTCACACCTTCCTTTGCAACAAGAGCTGTGTACACAGCTTTCCTCGCCTTTTCTCTTTGATGGAAGCACGTAGTCTGTGCAGTAGGCCAACATTATACTCCCCATTTACTGTAGTGTTCCTCTCCTTGAAGTCAATGAAGTCCTTTACAGTGCCAAAAGATTGTGGCCATGAATTCTTGGTTGACTGAGCGACCTTGGCCTTTAGGGGCGGTGCTTCACCAGGTTACGCCACTCCATTGATTCTCTTATGGACAAACCACAGTTTCATCTCCTGTAACAATGGTTTGCAGAACTTCTCTCTCGTTTCCACGACAGAGCTCCAAAAATGGCTGACAACAGATGACTTGTTGCTGCTTTTGGACCGAGGAAAGAAGTCTAGGCATCCATCTTGCGCTAACCTTATTCATGTTTAAATGTTCATGAATAATTTGAAGAACTGTTGTTTTAGAACTGCCCAACCTTGCTGCTCTTTCTGCAACTTTGAGTCGCTGGTCTTCCATAATTTCACTTTCCACAAGAGCGATGTTTTCAGGAGTGAACACCTCCAAGGCCCGGCCGACCTGCACGCTCTTCATCTTCAATGCTTTCTCGCCCCATTCGAAAAGGTTTGGCTCATTCTTTTAAAGTAGAATATGAGGGGAATGCTTCCCCATATACACCGTGCAATGGCTGTTTAATTTCTTTTGGAGTAAGTTCTTCTTTTGTGAAGAACTTAACAGCTCGACACTCCATTTTGAACATGTCACAATCTTCTACACATAGCCTTCTTCTTTATGCAACCATATCTGAACAGCTGCATACAGGAGAGCAGTAGTTCCACCTGCAATTATTTACTTAACAGAAAAGGTATGACGACCGATAAGTATTTTGTGAATCCTTATCGGCGAGGCCGGAACCTTATGGATCTACCCATTGTGGTTTAATTTCTAAAATCAACAAATAAATAGCAGAAAACCGAATTAACTAGAAACTGTTTTTCTACTTTGAAACAGACAAATTTAAAACTAAGCTTTACTTTATTGTGTACTTTAGGCACATTTTAGATCACCACTGTAACCTTGACATTATAATTAATGGCTTTGAAATGTTATGTTGGCACAATATTAATTATGAATTTACGAGTTTTCCTAAGTTGCTTCCTAGTAGTTTTAAGCACTACAACTCTTATTCACGCCGAATTAGTTATTAATTTACTGGATTTTTATTTCTTTTCTTTTAAGTCAGTTGTTGAAGAACAGTGTTCTGATTGTTAGTAGCGGTGCCAGGTTTTATTTGTTTGTTAGTATCTGAAAGGTAACGTTTCTCGGCAATCAGCGTGGCATAGGCTACAACATATTGGATTAGTACGAACAGAGGAATATTTTTCAATACTTCAGCCGTGATTGGGGGCTGGCCGTTATGGCAATAGGGTTTCAGACAGTGCACCGACTTACCACCCCCCCCCCCCCCCAGAACTTCCAGTCCCTCAAAAGGGTCGCTTGCACACCAAACTCCCGGACAGGGAGTTCTCCACAGCGCAATCCATTGTCACAACAACACAGCCTCAGCCCACTTGCCTGGCACTTTCCACCCTGTAACAGTACCAATGGAATGAAACGAAATGAAAAATTCATGAGAAGGGGCGACCCATTCCAGCATGTCTAAACTATAGGGAAACCACGAAAAAACGGGCCATTGAGTTTCCATCTAGGGCCTACCGGATTCTAGTCCCGAGCAGTACCCGCCCGACTCACATTCTTCGGTTTTTTCGGAAATATTACCGAGGATCTGGGAGAAGCTTAAGGTGTAGATAATAAGATAGGAAAGTATGATGATAAAGCGAAGAAGAATTAAGATCTTGCAGTTGGTTCAAAAGGTAACAGATTAACGAGGAAAACTCGCCAAAAGATTTATATTAAAAGCAAGATATTGAAAATAATTTGTTACAGGTTATATCACGAGAGGGTCTGAGATTACCGATATGTGATACGTCAGACCCTCGAGTGATATTTATTAGGTCTATTTCAGGAATAAAAGTAAGAATTTAAATATAATTCCTCTAAACTTGACTTACGAAATTGAAATAATTGTATATTTGTATTTAACTTTTCAAGCAATCTTGCGACAGAAGTATGCCGATTGTTAGTAATGCCAATAGAGAAGAGCAAAATAAGGGTTTAGGACTATTTCATGAATAGAGTAAGATTAAAAATAAATAAATGAATAAATATATAAGTGAAATTCGTGCACAGAATATTAACACTTGTTATACTTATGACTATCTGTTTTATTCAGAAACCGTAGGACTGAAATGGAACAAAAGTTGGCTATTTCAATCGCTACCGTTCTATTTTCTAATACCAACTGAGAAAATAAAAAAGATAACATATATTGTCTCTCTTTAGAACTCCTCAGGATACGATCAGTTTGCACATTTGACGAATCACCAAAACGCTTTGAAAAACTCTCCATTTTGCATTATGATTGTCGACTGTCCATGCTTTTGTTGCTATCAATCTCACCAGCGCCTCTAGCAAAAGTGGTCAATGACGCGTGTTCAGTAATTATATAGTGGAGGAATAGAGTTGGCTGCACTGACCACAAGGCAAACGCACGCCTCGTGATAAAACGGATTTGATGATTATCTTTCGATAATTTCACTCCGTAACTCGGCTGTGATGTGTCAAAATTTAAATTTTTGTTTCGTTTTATTGGTCCACTTTAAAATGACGTCACATGAATGAAATAGTCAACAAACTCATCATTATTACTTTTATGGTTTTAATCAGATATGACAAGTTTGGGCGAAGTGACAATTCTCACTTTATTCCAATGCTGAAGGGAGCATAATAGTATGTTCCAATTCAACCTGTGAGGAAGGTGAAGTCAAGCTAGAACCTCACTTCCAGGACTAGGTTCATAATTCTTGTGGTAAGGGTCGAATCACATAGTGGACGTTAGTAGATGTTGATATTTATTCAGGCGGAGCTAAGACCGTTAGGCTTTTTATTCCGCTCTATCAATGTAATAATTACATGAATTTATAGCGACAATAGTACAATCACAACATTGACAGTAAAGTTGACAATACTCGTACACATATAAACTAAGTAAAACATGAGGTATATAAATAAATGTACACTAATACATAAATGTGGTCAGTGAAAAATATTAACTTAAGAAGAAGAAGAAAAATAAGAAAATAAAAGAACAATAATATTCAACAAGCACCAGAAATGACAATTTATACATATATCAACCTACGTAAATGCTGAAAGTGGAAATAAAGATACAAGCAAAACATAAAATTAAACCCTGACAATACTATGAAGCAGATAGGAACATTTATGATAGTAATAAAATAATAGAATGAATAATTCTACAGCAGGTAAAACAAATAAATACATGCATTGTAACAAAAGAAGTCTGAATCTAGGGTAATCGATTATTTCTAATAATATTAAACAATTTCTTATGAAATACTCCTAAAGTTCGGCAGTCTCTGACATCCCGTGGCAATGCATTCCAGAGACGGACAATGATGATGAGTAAAATGATGTACGGTACAATGTAATGATAGTACGTGCTAGGATTCAGAACGTGTGTTAAGATTATGTTTCTTCGGTCTTTCAGGCGGAAGCAAGACAGTATATCGAGAGAGGGTGTTATATGATCGAACAGACGAACATCGCAGATGTAACGTATGCACATATTATGATCACGCTGTAGTTTTTGCGTTAAGTTAGAGTTTAAGTCTGTGAGCAGAAAATCGCAGAAGTCGGCAGTTACACCTTCGAGCAAGTTTTCTCTGCAAAATCTCATGAAAAATTAGTTGGGATCTGCAACAAGCATTTAGTGATAGTGTCGCAAGGGCATAGTACCAGTTACCTTGTGAATAAATATTAAAGTACATAAACAAATGCATAGAAACAGAAGCAAAATGTCCATAGGTGTTTTCGTAATGCCCAAATTTCAAAGCGCAACAAAAAAAGTTGATGGGAACAAATTGTCGTTCAGAATAAGACTGTTAAGCAGGCTGGTTTAATTTTTTTCCTAATATAAGCCAGAATTCCAAGAAGCACTATCAAAGATGGACACTTCTGAAGTATAAGAGCTTGTAGGATCAATGAATTTAAAATGGAGAATAATACAGCTGCAGCGGCGGAGGAAAATATACCAGGGCTTCGATTTTTATACTGCGAGGGAACGAAAAATGCAAAGATGGTTTCCGAAATTCCAGAAGGGCAACGGAGCCCTCGAGTATGAGTCATAGAAGAACAAAACAATGAGACTGTCTTAGCGACTATTGGGGGAACATACTTGTGAGGACGTGGTGTAGCAATTCAACGTCAGTACAGAAACTACACGGTCGCATCTCCATCTAAGCTTCTGGGTTCCCAATGGCTTAGAAGGCGGCACGAAGACAGCACTCTCTCTTGAAAGGTTGCTGACGCACGATGAGAGGAATTCATCTACAATAAAACTTCAATAAACCGTCATCATTGATTGGTACATTATATTAATAATGTATCCCCAAAATACCGAAACTACTACTGCACCAAAGGAAGGTTATGGTGTGTTTGGTGGACTGTGCATCATAATCTGTTGCCAGCAGACAAAACACTGACATTATATTTTGAAACCTGCCCATGGAATAGCTTGTAACTAAGGTATACTTTTGTTGTAAAAAGTAAAACCACGTACAATAAGATGAATCACGAAAACATTATCTGTCTTGGTTGGGAGACTCTCCAGGTTCCGATTATTTACTGTTTATTTATTTTATTTTTATTTGACACTAACCACCAATGATAGCTAATTCGAATCTTTGCCGATCCGGAAACTGCATTGGATGGAGTTTTTGCTTCCCGCTCTAAGAAGTTCTGTCTCAATGGAATTTATAGTTGTCCTTTGCGTTGGTAGAAGGTTTTCAAAATTTATGGTGACTATATTTAATACTAAGAATAATCTTTTGACCAGAATATGATGCTTTGAAATATCTAGTCTGAAACCGACAGAACGGTTGTCACGTTATACCGGATGTAACAATAAGGTGCGACCAAAATTTCAGAACACATACCTCATAAGTGGAAGAATAAAATATGTTATATGAGCACGGATACGCTTTATTTCCATGTTAGAACTTGTTTTCTACGTCTTTTCATAGTACATTAATAATGGGAAACGTACAGGGACAAAACGTACCAATACCACAAGAAACTCTTACATGAAATGTTCAAAATGACTTCTTGGTTATGCCTGGTTAAGTTCAAATTCTAAGGTTCATCGCCAAAGTTTTCTGTTCCATTTGAACGAAGATAATGTTGACATGCCACAATGTGGACTTGGCAAGCATGTAACTGTTTACTAGTGTTCATCGCGGACTTGGTTTCCGGTACAGTGTAATAAAAGTGTACACAAATGCGGAGTTGGCAGATGCTCATTTGATGTATGGTTTAGCATACGGTAGTGGCCGTGGCACTCAACGTTTCTATCGGAAGAGATTTCCAGAACGAAAGTGCCTCAACAGGAAGATATTTGAAGCAATTGATCGTCGCGTTAGTGAGCATGTAACATTTAAGCCTGCTACTCGCGACTTGGCAAGGCCTAGAAGAACGTGGACACTTCAACTGGAGGAGGCAATTTGTGCAGTTGACGACAACCCTAGTGTCAGCGTAATATAATCAGCTGCAACAAGCAATGTTGACCACATGACTGTCTGGAGAGTGTTACATGAGAACCAGCTGTATTCATACCATTTACAGCATGTGCAGGCATTATCAGCAGCTGATTTTTCTGCAAGGGTATACTTCTGCGAATGGTTTATTCATCAAGGTGTCAACCCTGACTTTAGTACAACTATGTTGTTCAAGGATGACGTACCGTTTCAACGTTGTTCACAATCAGCACTTATGGGATGACGTAAAACCTCAGCAAGTGAACAGTTAATCAGGCAATCAACAAAGATTTTCTGTCAATGTTTGGGCCAATATTGTTGGTGATTGTTTGTCAGGGTCTCATGTTCTTCCACCCAGGCTGAACTTACCATGCTCTCTTAGAGAATACTCTACCTTGCAATAAGATGTGTCATTACCATTGCGACAAAACATGGATTTCATGCACAATGGAGCTCTTCCTCGTTGCAGTGTTAATATCTATCGGCTTCTGAAGACAGATAGGTAGAGATGGTCAAATTGCCTGAACGCCACGCTCACCAATGCTAAACGTTGACAGATCAATTCTCCAAGAAAATATTGGAACATTTACATCGGTAAACGAAAGGACACCCTTTTTATTAATTAATTTGTTTCATTTTTCTTCTACTCTAAGGAATAATTTGTTCCATTCCAACAATAATAATACTGTCACTGAAATATCTTATTGGAATTGGTTTCTATGGTTTATCATTGCCCCAGAGTTTTAGAGAAGCTATCAAAAAGGTACTTAAATGCAATGATTGAGGGGCTATCAGTTTAACATAGTTCAGCTCTTGTGTTAACCAGCAAGTTGTAACAATATATTTGAAGGCTTCCCAAGTTGTTTCTCTTTTCTTTGAAGAATAGCACCAGAAGCTGCATATTAAACAGGACTTTGAATATTTTTTGATCTTAATTAGTTATGGGAATTTTCCATAACTCCTTTATATTATAGGATTCAGTATTGTGAACCTAAATTATATGAACATGCCATTTCCTTTGTAATCCTGAATGTTTCACTAAATTGTAAAGAAAACTTGTATGTAGTGAATTTTTGGGGCTGAATTACTAAAACTCTTTGAATTTTAAACGTGTATTATTAGGCAGTAGCTTGGGAATGCGTTTTGTGGAAACTTTTACATCATCAGATGCAACTTTGTCATAACAAGCGATTAGGCACTGCAGTAACACCGTCAGAGAAGCAGAAGGTGAAGATTACTGAGCTGGTATAAAGATATACTTCGCAGTGTGGTAGTACAGCGAAAAGGCGCCATCAACAAGAGCAGGACTTAAAATAATAATAAAAACGATAATTTTGTCTCTTGTGTTATCATTTTCCTTGAGCACTTCCTCTCCGCGTTCTTTTGTTTGCTGGCACCCTTAGGGTCCTTCCTCGTCTGGGAGAGGAGAGATAAAATTTAAATCTCAGCTACTTGAGAAGGATTTACAAGGAAGTTGTTCTCATTTCCCTAAAGGGGATGTGCCAAAGTATACATTTCTATAGTTTTCATTTCTGCCTCCTAGGAAGAAAGAGATTGAAGCATATCAGTCCAGTTATCTCAACTGTTTTTCGTGGCTTCTAAATTCTGTAATTAGGAATGACCTTGAGAGTTTTTAAGGTATTAAATCACACTTGCATGATAAAGCAGTCTAAAAGTTAAAAAAACATAAATCAATTTAGTCATTGTGGAAATAGGGTGTGTTATTCTTACGACACTAGTAATTAATGATAATGAGGCCTATTGCAGCATAAATTTGTTTAGGTTTGCCACCTTTAATATTTCATAAACAGGTGCTGCTATTAATATTCTATTTGTTTACAGAGTTTTCTCAAATGCAGGGAAATGCATTTTCGGAGCAATTTCTAGAGACATTGACATTAAAATACATAGAAGTAATGCCACAGTAAAGGTTTTCTATTTATTCCAGAATTGAATCCATGTAATTATTGTTGAGTAAGACAGGAATTGCCTTTTTTGAACAAAGAGTTTTCTTTTTTATTTGTCTATGATAAGTTATAGTCGTACAAAATCGTGTGATGAGGCAACGCTGGTACTTTAACCATGTTTTTCGGCTTACCTTTCCGATGCTTTAACTGTATAAGTTACCATGCCCTGTTCTAACACAACCACCGGTTTCTTCCACCTGAGTCTGTATACCCTGGAAAGCTCAAAGACTAACTTTATTACTCATATTTTCTAAAAATGGACCGAAAACATTCCAGTATTTATGAACCAGACTTTATACTGAATATTTTATTGTTTTGTCGCCCATTTCACGGATGCTGGCGTGTCGGCAGTCACAGCGGTAACTTCCGGTGAAGCCACGTTACTGATTCACGTTTTCGCATTTACAATTACAATGAAAATAGCCACATTCGCTGCTGGAAACATTGATCTTGCAATATTCACACCTTTTTGACATCTTTTAGATACTAGTAGTCATACGCATCAGTTCTTGCTAGATCGGTCAGTTGTTCAAAAAATGATGTGCGTATGTCATTCCTGTATCTTTTTGCAATTTCAAAAAATATTGCCCCATTACTGTGAATGGATTTACTGCACATCATACATCGATTTTCTTCTCATGAAAGGGGGTTTCATGTATAAATTTGCGTTTTCTGCACATCATTACGTCCAAACATGATCAAGTAAATGGAAACATTTCTCATCACTAAAGAATATTAAGTTTGGATAAATTTCCCTTATCGTTAATGTTCTGCAACATCCAAATAGACAAACTTGCTCAAATATCAGAATCCTCCGTCTGCAATTCGTAGACAACAACGAACTTTTATGCTTTCAAGTTTAAATTGATTAAATTTCAGAAGATGAACCTATGCGTGTGAATGATAGTTTTCTCTAAAGACGCCAGAAATGTGCGGATATAGCAAGACAGCATTTCAAGCCTATCCTATCATCCTTATTTTTATTGCAATTGTAGTTGTACTTGTGAGAACTTGAATCACTGGCGAGGATGTTACATCTGCTTCGCCGAGAGTTACTGCCCTGACTGCCGACCCGCCAGCTGCCAAAAACTGGGCAACAAAATCATGAAATACTGGTAAACTAATCGACTTAGGTTATCTAAGATGAGCTAGATTTTCCTTTCTGGTTTCAATTAGAAACAATTTTATCATCATTATATACCGAGAGTGCCAAAAATGTATATACGCTTTCACAGTAGATAGCTATTTAGTATATTTCAAAGTTCGAGCGAAAAACAACAGTAATGTGTAGCAATATGTTCTGTAAACAGATGTGACTCACATACATTATAATAGCGTTGTTACGTGGCAGGTAAATCAACAATGAACAAAGGAAGTCAAAATTATCGTATGATGTTCTGTAAACAGATGACTCACATTACGTTATGCTAGCGCTGCTACAACAAAATGGAGCCAAGATTATCATAGTATTTAAAGCATTTAAAGTGGTGTTGGTACGGTATCGTATGCAATAGTATGGTGCACTACCGAAATGTGTGTGTACTTTGATGACAATCTTCCAAGACACTGGAAGGGACGAAGAGATCCGATTAAGTTTCCACCGCGTTCCCCGGATCTAACTCCTGTGGAGTTCTACCCATGGGGAACTCTTAAGGATGTTGTATACCGTAGAAAACCAGCTACCCTGGCAGCACTTCGGGAAGAAATTGAAACGGCATGTGCTGCAATCGCTGAGGACACTTTCGCAAACGTTGCTCAATCAGTAGTTCAACGTACTCAGAAGTGTATCGACGCCGATGGTGGGCATTTTGAGCAGCTGTTGTAACTGTAAAAGTCTAAGATGATTAGTGCTCATCATTTTCTGTTGTGTAAATTCAGTTTTGTTATGTTAACACAGTTTTTTCTTTGCTTCATATATATATGCACATAATTATCTTAACAGCAAGGCACTTTTCCTTTAATGTCAAGTTGTATATTTGTTATGTTAAATAAATGTATTTTCGTCGCTCTTGTAATGCTATATTAATTTAAAAGAATCAGTCGTTATATTTTGTTTTGTTTTATTTTTCTTTTCTCCCTCTCCCTTTCTCTCCCTCTCCTTTTTAGTTTAAGCTTTTAAACTTATAATTGGCAAGTTATTTACTATCGTTAATTTTACTTTTATATATCTAACATTCTTTAATAGTTATATTTGAGCAATCTATGTTAATGGAAATATAATATAGAAAATGTCAGTATCGTTTTAATTTTGTCATATAAAGTACATGCTTATGCTAAAAGACGTCACAACCCCATCAATTTTTGAGTCCCTCTCTACCCGTCATTCTTGGAGAAAAGCTAATCAATAAACGGCACCTATTAAAATTCTATTGAAGATGTTGCTTTTAGGGGCGTTACATTATATATATGGTTAATTAAAACACCTAATGGTGAATAATGCTTTATAATGTTGACTCGTATACCCTTAAATCATAAAGAATAATATGCAGCGATAAAAGTAATACAAAATAAATATCACGATAACACTGGATTACTCAAACGAAGAAATTAGATAATTTATTTTAATAAAATACAAAAACGCAATACTATGAAAATAATGACCATAAAACACAAAGAATAAAAATTTCAAGTGTTCATTTTAAAAAAAAAGTTGTACATTTTATATTGGCAGTGTAAATTTGGAATAGGCATTTAGTGTTTAAAAAAGCTATTTGTGTGCCTAAGCCTTCATCTCTTCGGATATCCAAACGCTCAGTTGTGCTAAATGAAATATAATGGGTGTGTACACTGCTGTAACTCTGCTCAGAAAGTTTATTTTTAAAACACGAGCACTTTTAAGCGTTGAATACACACACCGCACACAAAAAACAAACCATTATAAAGTCCACTGAGAAGAGGATGGCAAACTTTTAAACAAGTACTTACACACAATGGCCCCAATAATCCAATTATCTTTCGCAGTTCATTTGTAATATTTAGTATCTGTTGTTATCATTATTCATTGTTAAACATACAAAAAACATGGAAACGATTAAGAAATTAAGAATAACTTTTGTTTACCAATGTTCAGCTATAAATACACGTTACAGTCCATTGGATGTTATATAAAGACCAACATTAAAAAGTTGCCGAAACAATCTCAAATTATTGACATTAAACTCATTCTTTTGAAAACCATGCATTTTCTTCCCCTTTCTTATTATTGATGTTTTACAGTTTCATTCATATTAAATAAATATTCATTTTCATATTGATGGAGAACTAGAAAGTATCTAGAATTAAAGGTCTTTATATTAATTTATTTTTCCTCAAATTACCAGTTCTTGTAGGAAACCGTGCTGCAGATTTAATATGTAAACAATCAAAGTATAAACGAATTATATGTCAATTAATGTTTAAATTTTCAGAACTCATATAGAAATTTCCTTTGGCATGTAGATGGATATAGCTGCCAAGAAGTCTTTGTAGTTCAAGGCTGTTAAATATAGATGTTCATTGGGGTCTGTTTTATAGCACTTACAAACATTTATTAACATGAGCACTTGGAAATTGAGGAACATACGGGTCATTTTATATAAAATGGACACCAACGAACCTTATAAGTTAATTTAGCATTAAAATAAGTATATACAAAAAGCATTAAAAGATGTATGTTTATGTAAATGTCTTTTATACGTCTATTAATGTTATTTTAATTCAATAAGTGCATTGCATGTTTGTGTAAATAAATTTTGAAACACATAAACCAGAAGAGACCAATGCTGGAAATGTCAAAAAAGTTGATAATGGCTGAGAGTAGAAAAAATATAAATGTACATGTCCCATTTTTAAAATAAAATGCAAAAGGGACATAAATAAATTAATTCATATTAAATTTTGCACGCAAAAGAGTAAAATTAAAAATATCTAAGTCAATATTATTAATGTTCCTTCAAGAAGAACCACCATAATAAATTTCATTACTTTATTTAGATCACGCATGTCTTGATAGTTGCCTCAATGTATAGTCAGCGAGAAGTTAGTTGTACTACTTTGACTTGAGAGTGTTCGCTGTGTGATTAATATCGGCGTGCAAGATAGATGTAAATACTACTAGCTATGAAGTTGTTTTCTATCGCGTTATTCTTGAAGGACAAATCTGAGAGTTGCATTTATTTTCTTTATTATTTTCAATGTTTACCATTTTAATGCATAAGACAAACTTCCTCCTAATCATTAAAATGAATTATTATTTTACAAATCATTATATTAGGGAAATATGAGCTTTAAATTGAGCTAATGTTCAACTTTATATTTTTAAGGATTTAAGGGAGTATAAAGAAAACAATTTTAATAAAAAAGATCCGGGACTTGCGGATAAACTGGTAGTAAACAACTTTGCTGTTGTTGCTATTAGGAACTTGATATCAGATATTATACCGTGAATTATGCCGAAATGAGGGCAGGTTAATTATTAATACAAGTTTTAACCGGTCATGTCTGTTTTAAGGTATATTTGTACCGCTTTCGGTCAAGTGCTATTACTGAATGCCTCTACTGTGCAGAACACACTTTGTTTCAATGCGTTCACTGAATTATGCGGAGACATAAGACTGAAGACAAACTGGGAATTTTGACTCCCGAAAATCTTGTTCCAGAAATGCTTGTTGATTCACAGTGAGCAGCCAGGGGCCTGTATTTTGTCAAAAAAAAAAAAAAAAAAAAAAAAAAAAAAAAAAAAAAAAAAGAGGATCACAAGATGATCAAGAATGACGATATGACTAATTCTTTGTTTCCATCTTCTTCTTGAAGTACAAACGTTCGGTGGTTCCATGAGTCCAACTCGCCTCAGAGAATGGCGTCTTTATAATATTTTCCCCCTGCCAATATATATCACTGTTTCTGCTACTGTAACTACATTCAAATAAAACAAAATGAAATAAGAATTTGCAATAGTTTACTTCTAACGAAAGGAAGATTATCTCTGCTAGAAAGTGCCTGCATGAAAACATTGTTACTTCAAACGTAATATTGTTTGATACTGAAATAACTGCAAGTTTTTCCACATTTATTGTATATGACTATGTTGCGATTAATGTTCTGTTTCACTGTGATTAACTAAGAGTCTTAAAACTAGAGGAAAACTTCCCTGTGAACACACGTGACAAGATTTACGTTTCAGGTGATGCATAAACATAATGACTTAAGGACAAGGCTTTTGCTGCCGCTTCCTCTCTCCTCTCCTTTTCCACAAATCTGCCGAGACGTTAGTTTGCTCCGCGACTGTAAACCAAGCCTGGTACAGATGATGACTGCAATTACAAAAATCTGGCACAAAGTGGAAGTGCATTTTTTACGTTTATAACCGCATTAAGCAATAACTATGGGAAATATAACGTTGACCTCTTTTGGATTAGCGCAAACCCACACTTTCCTAGAGGATCCGTCTTTGATCTTTACCTGCTTACTATAGTAGTATACAAATACCGAGGATGCCAAAAAATGTATACACACCTACACAGTAGATATCCATTTAATATATTTCAAAGTTGGACCGAAAAACAACGGTAGTGTGTAGTATGATGTTCTGTAAACAGATGTGACTCACATTATGTTATGCTAGCGTTGCTACAACAAAATGGAGCCAAGATTATCGTTTGAACAGCGGAAAGCAATTTTGAAGTGGTATTGGAAAACCGAGAATGTTGTTGAAGTTCAAAGGCAATGGAGACGTGTTTACAGAACTGAACCGCCAACGCGAGTAACAATTCCGTCTTATCCGCCATTCATACACTGTATGGAAATGAGGAATTGTACTTCCAACAGGATGGACACCACCACATTACCACCGAGAGGTACGTGCGTACCTTGATGACAATCTTCCAAGTCACTGGATAGGACGAAGAGGTCCGATTGAGTTTCCACCGCGTTCTCCGAATCTAACTCTGTTGGACTTCTACCTATCGGGAACTCTTAAAGATGCTGTATACCGTAGAAAACCAGCTACACTGACAGCACTTCGGGAAGAAATTGAAATGACATGTACTGCAATCGCTGAGGACACTTTCGCAAGCGTTGCTCAATCAGTAGTTCAACGTACTCAGAAGTGTATCGACGCCGATGGTGGGCATTTTGAGCAACTGTTGTAACTGTAAAAGTCTAAGATGATTAGTGCTCACCATTTTCTGTTTGTGTGAATTCAGTTTTATCACATTAACACAGTTTTTTTTCTTTGCTTGAAGTGTGTATGCATTTTTGGCACTCTCTGTATATTATAATTTAAAAGATGTCAGGTCAATAATATTCTAATTTTCCGTCTGATTTCCAAAGAAATTGTCCAAATACTATTTATAAATTAATAGCACAAGTGATTACAAAATTCTAATCTAAATGATACTAATTTTACTGGAACGATGCCAGCATTGTCCGCTGCAGAAAATTACCTTGTTTAAATTGTGCGCAATTTATTTAGATACTCTACAAATCAATAATTTATCTCGAAAATTTACAACCGCATTTGGAAGTTAATATGTTTTGTGCTTTGCTAGTATCCAAAGTTTAATTTTGGCTTTCCCATGAATGTGTTAGATATTTTGATCATTGGAAGTTCTTGGGGACTAGTAATAAATGCTAATCTTAAAACAAAGAGCAACTGTTGCTGTTCTTTATTGAAACATGTTTTCAAACTGTCCTTTCCCACACATTTAATAATTCAACACGTTATCGCACCATTATTCCCACTACTGTCAACATTGCTATAGAAAGCGAGTCCCCTCAGCTTGTTATTATTCCTTGTAGCACAGAAAACAGCGTCATGCTGCTCTTAAGAAC
The DNA here is from genome assembly GCA_030762175.1 of Metallyticus violacea. NCBI lineage: Eukaryota > Metazoa > Arthropoda > Insecta > Mantodea > Metallyticidae > Metallyticus > Metallyticus violacea. The sequence goes on from CM060831.1 coordinate 123,104,413, forward strand.
AGAAAAAGCAGCGCCAGCAAAGGTTTTATTCAGCCAGGAGCGGCTCGTGTTACTACAACGTGGAAGGGAGAAGAAAATGAACACCTGCGTGCCCACGCCCTCCCTTTGCTTTGGTATACAAATATACGATTGTGAACTAACCCACTTGACAACGTGCTAACAGAGGGAAGTTAAAATGTTTGTGCGTATGGCGGGCTATTCATGGCGAAAACGTTTGAAACATGACTCCCACAGCTTCTATGATCTGTGCTGTTATCGTCTAATGATGCGAAAATACACATCGCTACCAATGCAAATATTAATGGACTTTTTGTGCACGCATAATTATATTTCATTCTTTTCTATTAAATTTTAATTGAAATTTGCAAAAATTTAACAGTTTCACTACATTTAATTGTTGGTTACTACTAAATTTGTGTTTTTCATAACATATTATTTTCAGCATAAAATGGATGGGACCTGTACCGCTTCACTATGTTATCTAATACATTTTAAGCCCAGCTATGTTTTCTATTATAAAATATTTTCCGCTTCTGGTGAGACATACAAGTATCGACCACTTGCACTCTCCTTTTACGTTGTTTATTAGTATTGTTTTCATTAAACCGAAAGTGTTGGCGTTCATGTATTGCCATTTGTTTTAATGTCATATAATATGCATCTCAGAGAGCTGAAGCCCTTAATCTGTTCATAATTAGAAGATTGCTTCACTTAATTTACTTTTCTAGTAATTTTGAAGCCAAGTTGTTTTGAAGGTTAACGCCATTTTGTAAACTTTTTTGAGTAGGTAAACATCAATCATAATTTACAAATGCAGTTTTAAAATAATGTTCTTATATTATATATTGTACTTTCTTTTTTGCTCATATTGAATTTTATCTTTCATTCTACATATGTGCAGAAAAACAAATTGCAGAAACTTGTGGAATAGAAAGGTAGTATCAAACTAAGCATTTTAAGGTTAGAAACATGGGGTCGCAGATGCGGTATAATAACAGGAGCGCTGCAGAATCATAATTGAAATTTTACGTTATAAAACATCTTCATTTGCCAGTCAAAACGAAGTGTTACTCACTGTACACAATGAAAAACTAAATACTACATGTGCATGCTGAACTGATGTACCGTGGAGGCCACCGAACTAGTCTATCGCGCCCGATGCATCTGTCACCAAATGTTCTGTTTAGGTGATTTCGAGCTGCAATTGAAAAATGTACAGGGGCGCTGTCATGTTGGAATCATAAGTTTCGCCCAATTAAGATGAGCGTTCGGTATTACCGCACTATCCAGTAAGTTTCAAAACAAAAATTCTGCATCGAACATCAGACACACCTAAGACATTGATTAGTGTACAAGAGTGCGTTTTGTTTACATCTGGCACGCCACAAACAAGTTTTACAATCTGAGATTCTTACATGACAGATTTAATGTTTATGCATGTATGGCAGTAAAAAAGATTCTGCGACCTCTTCCTCCTATCCTCAAAATGCTTAATTCGTTACTGTCTTTCTATTCTACAATTTTCTGCACTTTGTTTTTCCACACGCAGAATATCCCTAATCATATATTGAGAATTTTCCACTCCTTCCATTACAACCTATGGTATAGAAATGCAACATATTCCAAACTATGGTATAGAAATTGTTAGCTTAATGGTATCTATGTTCTGAACAGATATACTATGATTTCACAACATGAAACAAAGCTACACGTCAGCATTTAAAAAGGTAATCTTTTGTTTTGTTCAGCTCATTTGTGACCGAAGTTTGTCATATACATCTCTTGATTATGCAACAACATTACATTGGTGCCAAATCCGAGAAAGAGTTCAAGTATTTACCTGGAACTTAACAGTAGCAGCCTTAATACTCTCTTCTACATTTACTTAATACAGCTATAATTTCATAATGACATTTCAACACTCAGTTGTCAGATGTTATACCTTTGACTTTCTACTCCCACTCGCTTGTTATTGGTTAACGAGCCTCTCCTAGAACACTTCTGCAAGTAGCAACTGATTCTATCAATTTTGAGCTCTGATAAAAACTCTATAATGCACCAATAACAGTTGCATATGCCTAGTCCATGCCATGCATTTAACAATAATTCAACTCATTGTATTCATTCCTATACCATGCTTAGGAACGTAGGGCGCATGTTTCTACTGTTTCAAATTTATACAGTTAACCATGACTGTACTGTCAAGATTTATTTTTCAAAATATCTGGGTTTAAAGAAAGTTTATAATTTTTTTTCAAAAACGCCACAAAATTAAATGAAAGACATGTTTTTGTTTATGCCCTATGCATATAATTTGTCTTAATCTGGATTTAGTTTTTAGAATTTGAGAGTTTTTTGATACTTTTTCCCCTAATAAGGCAAGCTAATAGCAACAAGTGACAAGATTCCTGATTATTATAATGTTTCAGATTTCGAAATTTATTAGCAAAACCGGAGAATGAAATGTAACAATGCCTTGCAAAATTGCCAGCTTTTGAGAAATAAATAAATTGCGTTACAGTTATTTACGTTACTGATTTTATACGGAGTTGTTAAGGTATGCTTTCCAAAATTTTACAATTCCTGTATCTTCGTAAAAATGTAATTAAAAAAATAAAGTGAAGCTGTAGTAATTGCTATTGTCTTCAAGATATTAATATTTAAAACTGTATTAGTTTTAAAACGCTTAAACAAATATTTTAATATTATGGAATATTTTTGTATTTTGTTTATAAAATAAAAATCACAAAAAGCATGTGATTACAATTTTAGTTCAATGTAATGATTGTAGTGAGAAAACTGTCTTAAAATTTAAATTACACATTTTTCAAGGCATCAAGTTTATAATATTGTTATGAAAGTGAAATTTTGTAGACATTACTTTCTAGTAGACAGTTTGACGATTTGGAACTTAGCCTTGTAGATCCTTTTTTTTTTAAATACTGCTCATATTGAACACCCAATTTGTTAGTAAGTATAAATCATAAATAAATAATAGAAAGCATGTGTTTTGAGACATATCAGACGTTGCAATTAAAGAGCCTTCCAATACTACTAGTTCGAACTTACGTGCTTTGCCTGCTAACACTTAACATACCCTTGTTGGTCTTCCGAGCGAATTGACGGCACTTGTATGATTCGCCTAGTATTTTCAGCTATTAAGATGTTGACAGCAGATTTTTCTCTCTTTACCACCTTGTTTACCACTCACTTTACCACCTTGTGAGAGTAAGTGTTCCCTACATGCCAGTTCCTGGTCTTCTAACTTCTGCTGACATGAAGCTTCAGGTTCTGTTAACATATCTCAGTTGACTAAGTTTTCCGTTATTAATTGCAGTAATCATCATGACGTTGTGGGTTTCCATTTGCAAACTCAATGAGTTCTGCATATTTAAGACTCTCACGGGGAGAGTATCCAGCATAAGGTAGGAACGCCATCTCCGCAAATTCCTCATCAAGTATGTAGCACAAGGCGCCAGGTAGAAGCAGATATGTCGCGCCTAATGATGCCTGTATGTTATCGTAACCTAATAAGTGGTAAGACCGCATTTGTGGCTCACGGGAAAGTAGTTTCTGGTATATAGTTATATACCTATTTCCATGTAATAACTGAAGAGCCGATTTAATGAGAACTTATGCATATTCATATAATTTGAAGCTGTCTGGAATAAGCACAACGTCACCTGCATTCTAATGCTCGATTAATTGAAAATTAACAAATTTCCACGTGCAGAATAAAACTATATTACTTGTAGAAATAAACATTTTATTCAAAGCTGAAACGGAAAATATCTGATTTAAGGCCCTAAACTCACTAATAGTTATTTAACTATATTATTTTAATAAGTTCATTTTCACATGTTTGTATATTACATAAGGGCTAAAATGCTCAATATAAAGTCACAAAATGTAATAGTAATAGCTATTTAGCTATGTTAATTTAAATTCATTTACGTATGTTATTACGTAAGATAAAGGCTATAATATTTGATTTGTAACTCAAAACATTCATTGATAATATATTTCTATTCATATAAATTTAATAAGATCATTTGCACATGTATAATACTAGGCAGTGGTTTTAATCTCAATTCAAATGACAAATATTTGTTGGTAATATATTTTAAATCGTATAAGTCTAGCAAATTCATTTGTATACATTTCCTGTATCAAATAAGGATACTATTACATTGTATGTCTTGATGCTTGTTTGTTGGTCTTTATGACAATATCGAATAATATAAAAATGTAACGGTTTAAAGGAACACATACATAGCCAAGAATATGAAAATATTAAAAATACAGATCAGAAAATTGTAATACTAAATGTATTAACCAATGGCAGGCGTAACAACATCAATAATGTGTACCAAGAATGAAACACGAGACAGATAGCTTTGTTGCGACTGAATAGAAATTAACGAATTTCATTCGCTTACTGTACGTATGTTGAAAATATAATGCATTGTAATGAATATTATTACAATCCTATTGTAATAAGGGACTGTTTATATCTCAAATTTTGGTAGTTGTGCGTTGGATTCCGTAGAGAGAAGTTGTGTTTTTAATTCCATTAGCAAAATCGTGATTCATACTTCGTATGGAGAAGCTGCATTTTAACATTACATAATGATTAATGGGAATTAATATTTTCGTGGAAGAAATTATAAAATTTTATCTGTGGTAAATGATGAGAGTTATGAGTTTGAATTATATCTATGTAGAAAAATAGTACACGAGCGACAAGGATAAAAAGCACAGGTTTCGGGATAGAAATATAAATTATAACACGTCTGTCTCGTATTCAGTCTGCATCTAATTATATTCTCAGAGCATATCGTAATCAGAAAAGTGTTCTGTTGTGTGGTAATAACAAAACATTAATAAACTCCCTAGATTTCTATGCATTGTGATTTTGTTATACTTAAAATCACACTCCTTTCACCCCACAAGTATCGATCTGAAAAATCCAGCTATAATACTAAACCTTGAACTAGCCGAGCATATTGTGATAGTTAATCCAACGTCTACGACGACAAACATCTACGTCAGCGTCTCTTTATTCCGCTACAAAGCTGTTAAGCGAAGAATAAACTGCTCTTTAAGATTTGTAAACACTACAGTAACTTTATTTTTCATCTAGGAAGATGTTTGTTTAATAAATATTTATCACTTCAATCTGTGGATCCTATAATGAGTTTAGCCTGCTCTAAAAAGAGCTAGTCTAACTCTAGGATGTAGTTTTGTACATATGTACATTTGTTGAGATTGTCACACTCTTCATATCTACAAAGTTTAGTTTTGTTGTAGACTTTGCAAAGAAGATAATTTTTACATGGTTTACTTTAATATGTCATCTTAAAAATACCTATTAATTATAAATTAAATTATTTACATCTAGAATGTTTACAAAATGATAACTTGAATATTTACATTTAGAATATTTATCAAACTGAATTAATTCAATGGTGAAAAATTAGTACTCATATTTTTTTGATTGCATGAAATCCTCCTCTGTATAGAAGATGTGAATGATAAGACATCTTTTTAATGCTAATTTGAATGTACATTTATTAGTATAGTTACTTTATAGATGAAAGAAGTGAATTAAATTATACTATACAATTGTAGTAAACAGCTTTTTGAAGTGCCTGCAATTTGTTTCTTGGTCTGTGTAGGTCCTGTCTATTCTGGTTACTTTGCTGCGTATATATATATATCTGAATTTTTATGAAACCTTCTGAGTTGTCTATTACAAATAAAAGTGCAGCTAAATGCCCACAATTAATGGTATTTCAAATGTTTGAATAGTGGTTAACTATGAGTTTCGTTTTGTCCCTGCCATTATTATTATTATTATTATTATTATTATTATTATTATTGCTCTTTTTATAAGAAATATTCTTTTACTATTTACTGAATTTTCATAAGCCATTAAGGAATTAAATTAGACATAATATACTGTTTTAGGATTCTCCAATTTGTAAAACAAATTAATGATCTGGTTGCAAAACATGCCGAGATAAAATGAAATCAATATGGTATTTCCAATTCATATTATAATCAATCATACGAGCAAGAAATTTTATGTTCCTAGATTTGATGATTTCGTTGCTTTCACGTTGCATCTTTAGGTATGCAAAGTTTTTTCATATACTGTGTGAAAATAATGTATTAATTTTTTAATATGTTATATTAATTTTGGTATTGCCAAACTAGTTATTTAGTTTATTTAAAATATGATTGAATAAATTTGAGAGACTGTGATCATTAATAGGAATACTAGTATTATCTGAAAAAATTGGTCAAGAATGTTTGTTTATTACTGAGGTGATATCATTCACATATAGTAAAAAGAATAATGGACCCAAAATAGAACCTTGAGGAATATCATGTTTACTACTGACCATTTCGAGTAAGCGTTGTAATTTTCTGGGAAAAAATTATATATATATATATATATATTTTTTTTTTTTTTTTGCTTTCTGTTTGATAAGTATGATGTAATCGATCGATAGATATTGTGCTTAATATTTAAATATTATACTATTTATAAGAATATATTACGCTTTACATAATTAAAAGTTTTTGATTGATCATAGATGTTCCTAGTGCATTACATTTATCATATAGCACTTTGAAAACTTAAGTGGCATTGTCTTTCCTAAATCCAAAATGTAATCGTTTATCTAGATGGTTATATTGTTTTGAACGTTAGCTTGTCAAATACTTTGGAGAAAGCTGTTAGTGATTTTTGCCCTTTGTTATACAATTGTTTAACAACAGCGTTTTTAATCTGTCCATAAATGTCTGTGTTACAAAAGTTTAAGACAGTATGACTTCAGGGTTTGCTAACACTATCAGCGCATACTAGTAATATAAGTATTTCTGTAATCATTTTGTCATACCTTGATAAATTCTTGTATTTTTTACTTTATTTACCTCAGTTACACTTGTGAATACTGTCTCTAGAGAACTAAACTTTTTTTATAATTTATGAAATGGGGTCTTGCTTGTGTTGTTGCTTTATCAGTAAATTTTCTGCTACCCCAATGAAATAATCATTACCCAAGGTTACTCTCTATTGCGGATCTTTTTTGATTTACTGCAATATATTTTATTTACTTTTTGAGTGATATTTACCAGTCTATTTTTATAATATTCCAGAGTGTCTTAGGTTTATTATATGAGGACTGTATTTGTATTTCATAGCAAAGTTTTTATCTGTATTTATAACCTTTTTTAGGAATTTGCAGTAATTTTAATGGTGCTGCCTACGTCTAGCAGATTTGTTTTCTCTAGTTGCTATGTAAATTTCTGTTTTGTATTTGCAAGATATTTTAATATCTTGTGTTAGCCAGCTATTTCAATAGATATTATTAATTTTCTTTACATGAGAAGGAAAGCTTGGTGTAGACCCTCAAATACATAAAAGAGCTGAATGGTTTTATTTTTTTCAAGTGTAATAAAAACTGATATTGTTAAACAAGTGAAGTGCGTAATCTAAATATAAAGTGATCGTTGGCTGTTTACCGAAGTCCCCGGCTGTTAGGCCTAAATTGGTCACAATATACGCAGTTCGCGAGTGTTTTGTCGTAATATCGACGAATTTTGTAAATTACAGCGTAAATAAAACTGAAAATAGGGTAATAATTATTCATTTTTCAATTTTTTTAGTTTTAATTGATTTATTATCTAATCAAAAATTTGTTGGTTATCGATTACTAAATTATGAAACGTAGCTCGCTTTCTGTCGAACGTACAAATGGGTACGTCGATTTAATTATTTTGTTATTTTTTATCGGCAATATATTTCCGATGTCTATTTATAAAGTAACAATTTTGTAACTCAAATCTGTCTAATAGTAAGGATGGATAATATATTTTAAAATTACTAGCGAATAAGTTACGATATTTTCCGCTGTAATTTTATTTCATTCACAAATCAAAGCATTTTAATGAATTCCATGTTTCATGATATGTAATGATAATATTTTTTAATATTTTCATTTATTTCCATTTGCAATATTGCAAAATGAATACCACAACTAAAAGCAACATTATTTGACATTGACAATGACTTTTTAAACTATAAGTGCTTTAGCTATACATCTTGTTCGCTTCCCAAATCATTTTTTTGTTATGTCTAGTCCTTGAAAGTCAATTTCTCATACCTGTTCCCTACCGACTCACGACAACATCCATTCATTCGCGAAAATGGTTAGTCAGTTGACTCTACAGCAAGGCATTTGTGTGTAAACGGTATTTAAATCAGCATTCCAGAACTGCATTTCACAGTAGTACCCAAATATTTAAATCTTCTGTTAGAGGAAAACAAAAAACATTAGCAAAAATACAGATTTAACAAAACACTGAAGGAAAATCTATCTTGAAAATCACTCCTAAAATGGACACAAGTTTGGGGCTTCAAAATGTAAACCAAATTCTGTGAATTAAAATGTTTTTTCACTATACAATTTTCTTTTTGTCGAGAGAAGCCTACTCCAAAATATTTTGTACGATAAGATTATACATCTAAAGTTGCATGAATCTAAGTTAAACATAGGTCTGGAACGTTTCCTTCCTTAAAAAATTCCTTTCCCAATATATCATTTCATTTCATGTATTATCAGTGTCACCGCCTGTGGTGCCTTAGTAGTAAAAACGGGCGTTAAACACTAATAAAAATTGCAGGTTGTAGCATGCTTAGTGGCCCGAAAAGTAGAGCACCCCATGAGTGGCAAGGTTTATAACTTAATTGTAAGGTCAATATTACAAAATATAGTCGAATAGCTCAAGTTAATTTTGTGTAACAATTTCCATAACTGATTCTAATATATTTTCACTAATACTTACATAACATTATGAGTACCCATGCTTTATTTAACTTAATTACATTTTAAGCAAATTTTAATAACACGATAGTAATAATCGTTATATAAAAACTTTCTGAAGTTCTGAAGCTCTGGATTTTAGGTGCTAATTGTATCATCTATAGTTCCTATGTTTATGTAGGCAGAATGGAAATAACAATTTTCAGTTATGTAAACGTTGATTAAATAGCAACAGCAATTATAAGATATCACGTTTAATACAAACCAAACTGCAAATTCTTTTAATCCCGCGCCAAAATTAAATGACGAAACAATCCTCAAAGTTATTAAATGATAGAATCTGGCGCTCCGCTCCAGTCTGCCTCTGTCTATGGTCAGCGTTTTTGCTACGCTTACATTTTGAGATGCACAGACACAATGCCTTTTAATTACATTGGCCAAATTGAGTTCTACAAAGTACGTTAATTCTTCTTTCTGCTTAGTAATAGCATACATTGTTATTTTGGAAGGGTACCACTCCACTTCGTTCAAGATTACGAAATTGATAATTTCCTCATTATTTAAAATAAATAAATGTGTGCATTCTGCAGAAAAAATCCTCTGGCTTATATTAGTTCCAGTTTGTATTATTTGGACAGAATTTTGAGATTAGATCATTAATTATTCTGTTCGTAAATGTGGAAAAATATTACACTTTTTGGTCTAAATAAACAGAATGGCATGCATGCACTACTGTTAATTTGAATCGAATAACTTTTTGAAACTTTAGTATCATAGTGTTCAGAGATATTTTGGAATAGAAACTGCCGGCAAGTAGTCAAATTCTATGAAACATTTTCAATCACGATATATTCTAAGGTTTCCTCGAATAAAACAGTTAGTTGGTGCTATTTTTGTATATACTGTCATTGGTTATTATAATATTTGTACAAGGATGTCAGCCATACATGAAATATTAATTCTTTTATGAAGAAAATTGTTCAAATATACTTCTTTAAAATGATGGAGCGAAGTATCAACAAATTATACAATAAATAATATTTGAATCGGTAATTATAGAAACAGGTAACTCTAAATGAAAACAATTTTTTTAGAAATAACAACAAAAAATAACAATAAATACTATCTGGCAAAAAAAAAAAAAATCAGAAAATGTGTTTGCTGCTAATTTATTTAGATAGAAAATTAATATGAAATAAGGACGCAAAATGGTTCAACTTATATCTTTAACCTTATTATTATTATTATTATTATTATTATTATTATTATTATTATTATAGTGTTTAACACCCGTTGTAACTGCTGATGCACCACAGGCGGTGACACTGATAATACATGAGATGAAATGATAAATTGGGAAAGGATTTTTTTAAAGGAAGGAAGCGTTTCAGGCCGAAGTTTAAGGCACCTTCCCGGCATTTGACATTTGTGAGGATCTGGGAATAAAAACCTGTCAGGGAGGACGGTTCTGGAATCGAACACCAGACCTCCCACTCAGAGTCCGCGCCTTAAAGACCTCGACCACCCGTGACGGTTAAACTGATCCTAAAAGTCACTATAACCATACTGCTTCTAAAATACGAAATTGTATATAAAATGTTTCTGTTTTTACCACTGTTATTAAATGTTTTTAATATTACTTTTGAAACATTTATATACTTTAATTCAGGGAATTGCTTGTACTTATTTGATAAAAAATTAATAAAATAAACATTTTATATTGAAATAATTTAACTTTATATTTCCTTTATTCTGGTTCAAGTTGTCTAAACTATTTTATATCAAACTTGTAAACTGTTTATGGAAAGTATGATATTCTATATAAACATTAACACCCCTTTGAGTTTGATATATATGCTTCTGTTACACTAACTCTGTATAGAACATTAATTGGAAAGAAAGAATCAGACTAGTTGAGAACAAAGAATAAAATATTAAAAATGAAGGTTTCCAACCATGGATCTTCTGCCTCTCCTGCTAACGCCCTAACCATTGAGCTTCTCCCCCAAGAACAGATTGACGGAACTCTCTGGTTCTATATCCCGAAGACTTTCTTTCTTTCTTTCTTTCTTTCTTTCTTTCTTTCTCTCTCTCTCTCTCTGTCTTTCTTTCTTTCTTTCTTTCTTTCTTTCTTTTTTAGAAATAGACGAGTGAGATTGCTAGTTGCGTACTTCGAGGACACAATGGCTCAGTTAGTTTATTCAACAGCACGGAACGCTGAAGAATCGTGGTTCAAATTTTTTCCAAGTCTGATTCACCTCTTCCAGCTAACGTCTTATACACGGCTGATAAAACGCGCCAGTAAATAAATCAAGCCAATAAATAAAATTAAAGAAGCCATGTAGTTTGTTTGATTTATGTTGCAGTTTTATCATGGAGCCCATATCTCTGCAGTTTTTAGGAGTCGTTTCAGGATTCTATTTTTGACTGAACAAACTACTAAATAAAGGAAATGTATATATTCAGTATAAAGGTATTCAAGCTGCGAGAAATTTTCCTTTTTATCACTTCGTTATTTTATGTTTAAAAAAGTTCAGTCGCTGATTCGCTAGAAAACTGCTTTTTGTACAATTTTATCTTTAAAAGTTTGTATACTGAAAAACTTTAAACAAAATGCTTCAGCAAAACTCTGTGAAGACGAACTATCTTTATAGTTTTCCAAAGGAGAAGAAGAAAAGTTAAAAAGGTAGAGGGAACTCAATTTCCATTCTTTATGCCCGAATCCAGCATGTCTGCCCTGGAAGACAGTTCTACCTCCCTTTCTCCCCCTCGCAAGGCTTGTCTCCACTTGCGACGTTTCCAATTTCATGCAAATTAGTAGTCGTACCCGCCCTTTGCGCCCCAACCCACCTCCATTTTTATAGCAAGAGTTGGAAACCAGGCACAGTGCTTTACAACTCCGCGGCGTTAAAAATATTGAGTTATGAGGAAACCTCAGCGCCTCGCATATTCACGACTTGTGAAATTCTTACGTTTTATTTGAGTTCGCATGATACTGCTTTATGGGTATATATGATCTTTTGGGTTCGTAAACACCTTATTGTGTTTATTCGTATAAATTCTTTATTTATCACTTGTTGCAGTCTTCGTTAGACAAGGAGTCATAGTAGTACCTGAGCAAAATATGGTACCAAATATAAAATTACAAGAATCTGTTCATTTGATAGCTTTCGTCATACAATACTTATATTAGATACAAACTGTTCAAAAGTAGTAGATATTCATTCATTTTCGCAAAGCTGGATCGCAATTTAGTGTGAAGTAATTTTTTACACTTGATTAACTGTTACACTTTACGTCATGTTCAATATAAAGTAAAAACCAGCGGCATAAATTCATACACACCTACCTCTAGATTGTCCATCTTGAAGCTGTCACTTTTGCTAACAATTTATTCTCATTTAAATCAGTGCTAAGCTGCGGAAGATGATTCGTGAATGTTTCGTTCATTTTCGTCACTTGACGTTAAATTTAGCGGCCAGACTGGCACAAGTCACGCCTCCTTTCACGAAGGGCAGCGGAGGACGGCGGAGAAAACCGACACGTCTCAAACCGCCAGAGGAGAATGCTCCTTGATGTTTCCAGTTGCGATGTTATCGCACCTGTTAAGTTGGTGTTTTTTTTTTTTTGTCTTTTTTGTAGCGTGGAGTGTAAGTGATAGTGTGGAAGTTGTGTCAGGTAATAGTGCTGATTATTTTTGTGTTAATAATGACTGCATCAAAACAATTCGTATGTCTGAAATGTGGAAGGGAATGTGAGTACAATAAATCGCTGACAAGGCATGTCTCTAAAGTACACGCGGAAGGTAACATTTATTCTGAAAAAAAAAATACTCACAGGGGTCGAACCCAAGACCTTCACATCGGTGCTCAAACCCACTGAGCTAGGTTCTATTCCCCTGGGTAATTGTTTTCCTTACTTGTATTTTTTTTTTTCGCAGAATAAATGGTACAATTTCTTTTTAATCTTCATAAATTTTCAACACTATTCTTAATCGAATAATTGTTACGTTTTCATCCCCCTTGCACTAACTTTATCTAATTGTAGCATAACTTTCATGCGTTAGAAGACTAAATTTGAAACATGTTGATTTTGTAATGAATTAGGAAGTTCCGTCCATACACGTACACTGTTTATCTTATTGTATCGTGGCCGCAAAGTGGCAGAAATGCTGGGACTGGTATATTGCTGCTCAAGGAGACTACTGTCAAAGAGATGGTGCTCAACATTAGATAAATAAATTATTTACTTTGTAACCGAACCAGTCCGGGAACTTTTAATAACGTAAAAACATTGTTTTTTTTATGGAAGAGGCGCAACGCACAGTGTTTTTGTGTTTCATAAGAACATTATTAAACTGCCTGTCTGGCTCATCGTCAGTAGTGGTTGAACTATCGTGGAAAGCGGTAGCAGAGTTGGTACTGATCTCTAGGTTATTAAACATAATCAAATTAAACGTTAAAACGTTACTACAAATGAATTGTTTTACGGCTTTTAAACAAATATATTGAAAAACGCTCCATATCAACTATAGATGAAATAATGAAAATAACCAGTTTACGAGGGTTTCTGTGTAGAATTTAACAAACATTTTTACAACATAAAAGAAAAGAAAACGCGAGAAAAGTGTACTAGTTAGGCGTTACATGTTGTAAAAATTACAATTAATCAAAGTTTCTTTTTTCGTATGGATCTTCAGCTCTAAATAAAGCTCTAAATTCCATTAATCACGATCTTGATATATCCAATCCTAAGATATCAATCTTACACAATTTTGTTAAAGGCGCAAGGCTTGAATTTAGCTAAGGGATGGCGTTGTATTACTTATGAGGTAATCGAAATTACTGGCAGCTTCTGATGCTTCCGGAAATGTAAGTAATTATCTCTTTTTGTAATTATACTTGCATTATGTTATTTTTAATGATACTGCTGCTAGAATTTCAGCATTATGTTTACCATCAAGAGAAAATAAAACATGTTATCAACAGTGAAACATCCCAAACGATTGGAGGATAGTACAGGTTAATCCTATTTTTAAAAAAGGAAATAAAAAGGGCTATTTTAACTATAGAGAATTAAGTTTTCTGAATGAAATATACGAAACATGTCCTAAAATAATCATTACAAGGATTCAAGACATCAAAGAATGCACTTTACTAAGGGGAAAAATCAGGATTTAGAATGATTAGATCCTATATGGCTATTTATATTAGTATGATAGATGAACAAAGAATTTCACTTGTTCATAGACTACAAAAACCATTGGTAATGTTAGAGGAGAGAAACTTTGAGTAATAATCAATAAAAGAGGATCGCACAACTTCTGATTTAAGTCATAAAGAACATCTACTATAACACGAAAATGTGCTACGAATCAAAACAGGAAAAACATAATTATATAACAAATAGAGTGAGGCTATTTGAGTTTTGGGCCTGTGGAGTGCGGTTCTGTACTTGGAGAATGCAGTCGTTAAGGCCGTATAATGCACGTATAGATAGAATCTTGTGGTTAGTTTGAGGGAGGCTTTGTCAGAGAGTAGTTGTGTGTGATTGTGTGTTACTAGGTGCTTTCATTGTGTGTAAATTGTGTGAAGAAAGCCTTTTTATGTACCATACATATTTGAAAATGAATTCTTGCAGAGAAATGTTTAGGTAATTCGTAAGAAAATGTCTTGCCAACGTGTTCTAGATACATTTTTAAAAGTTAACATGTTACGCAAAACAGTCTGTCTCAATCTCAATGACAAAAAACTTATTTCAAACTGCCGTGTTTCCATGAAGGGAAAGTTAGATGAAATACAGAAATTTCCTATGCAGGCGCCGGCAGTGTATTGCAACTGAGGTGCACATTTTCAAAAAAGTGCTTATTATTATTAGTTTAAATGCTTTCGATAAAATAAAAATACCAACTTTACATCTGCCTTTTTCCGTTTGCGGCGGACGAACTTCCTCAGTAAGCAGTCATGCTTAGGCGGCCCATAGTTCAAATAACCTCAATGTATAAATTTAAACATATGACAGAGTTGCAGATCATTAACCAGCATTGTTTTCATTATTTATATGAAATTGTTAGAAATTCGAAAATAACGGCTCAGTAACCTTAATATGTCAAATAACTTAACTGAAGAAGTATTTTGATAACTACTATGTTTTCAGATAGCCAAGTAATTTTATATGAGATTAAAACACATTACACAGAGTTTTTTTTTAATTATCTAAAGTAACAAAAGGGTTAAATCTTAAAAAGTCAAAAGAAAAATCAAAAGCGATAGCTATTTTGGGTAACCGGATAATAAGTCTAAGATAGTACTGGAAAAACAAATAACGGAAGAAGTAAACCAACCTAAATTTTTGGGTTGCCACATACCTTATTATGGAGAAATAGATATCTAGCGCCAAACAGCTACATTTAACATGTGCGCCATTATCAGAAGAACACTCTGTAATAAAACTAAGAAAGACACATAGATTAAATTTTACAAAGTCATGGCAATACCAGCATCTCTTTATTGGGATTCGGTCCTGGTGGTGTAGTGGTAACCATACTTTCCTTCTAAACCTAAGATCGCGGATTCAAATCCGGCCAGGATCGATGGATTTTTTCGGGCGTAAAAATCCTAAGTATGGCTTCCTTCGGAAGGGAAGTAAATCCCTGGGTCCTGTGTCGTACATTTACGGCACGATAAAGAACCTCAAGCCTGAAAGAAGAGGCCTCTTGAGCAAAATGTGTCGACCGTTTCACGCACTGAATTGAATGGGACGCTGATGACCTGAGATGTTAAAGAGCGTCTGTAAATAAACCAATATATATATATATATATATTATTTATTATTAGTGTGTAGTGTATTTTATTATTAGTGTTAATTTATATATATACATTTAATTAACACTAATAATAAAAGTAGATAAAGATAAAACACTGAGAAAGAGTCACACTTGAAATTGCTATATTTCGAACTACTGCGAGTTCTTCAACGGCAAGAAGCTCTAGCTCTCAGTGTTATCTTTATCTACTTTTATTATTAGTGTTAATTTGTTACATTGTATTGTATTGAAAGGGAGACATGGATGTTAATGAAGAAAGCCGGAAGCAAAAATGAGATTTTTCCGGAGGTTAACTGGATTGTCACACTAGATCTTAGAAACTGGTGAAAACCTTAATGGCTGCAGCGTCCTTGCTTATATTGACGAATGATTGTAGAACTGGTAGGGTCATATACAAAGAATGGATGGGAAGATGCTTCCCAAGTATTATACTAACATATAACAGCCTACTGACAAGAGAAACAGTATGAGTTGGATCATATGGGGCCGTAACAGGTTTAGGACCTAATGCACGAAGTAGAAGAAGAAGAAACAATAAAGTAAATAAAATTACACATATAATTTATTTTTAAAACAAAAGTGCGCATTCAATACCTCGGATGTAAACTCGAGATCCAATAAGATCATAGAGATAGACCACTCCTAAGGAACCAGGGGAACATAACCCAAACAGTGGAGCTAAATTCAACAAGTTATTTATCCTGTTATTTGAATACAATGGCTATTAAGGTTAGAAGGGGAAATTAACGTACTAAAACAAATTGGTGTCTGACGTACTCCCTAAAAATCTACTTTCTAAATTCTGCGCTGCTTCTGCACGCACAATACTCCTAGCGTCTAACACCTAACTCGTCACCGAGACAGTTCGCACCCACGGGACATGTTTTGTCATTAAATATATAATGCAATTCTTAGTGGGATCTAAGGATTACAATGTAATATACCCTGCTTTTGAGTCTACAGTAGCAAATGAGTAAAGGACAGAGGTGACAAGCATATTCAGGAAATGTCAAGACTTAGCTGTAACTGAACGGAAGCATCAACTCATGGTCAAGTTCGCAGGACACGGTAACATTCTTTCATTACTAAACTGATGTTAGCTTTATAGAAATAGTAGCTTACTGTTCCCAATAATTATTATTATTGATTATAAGTGTTCCCAATTACTCTCACACCAATCTGCGAATGCAACAATATAAATAATAAAGATAGCCTATTGTGTCCCTTAAGGGCAAAGGCCTCCTAACAAGAAGGGAAAACTCGCTTCTTCTTAATGTAGTGAGCTATTCCACGCTAGTTGTTCGTATGCTGTTTAAGACGCACTGACTGATTTGTTCTTTGGTTACTCCATTTCTCATCGCACTAGTTGCTTCTCGAGAGATTTCAATTTTTCTCTTCCTCTTGCTACTCTTGACCAATCTGGAACTGCATGTTCATTGAAGAGATCTGTCCATCTCCTTCTGGATCTGCCTTGTGCCCTTTTTCCTATCCGGGGATACCACTTGGAGATCTTGTAGGCCAATCTATTGTCCTGCATTCTTGCGACGTGACCGCCTCATTGTCATTTGCTTCTGGTAGCTATTTGTGTGATGTCCGTTGTCTGAGATAACTGATTTATTAATACTATAGGTATTTTGTCCTTCAAAGTTGTTCTGCGTTTACTTTTTCTTTGGCATGTTTGAATTGTTCTTTTGTTAGTGACCATGTCTGGCAGCCATATAGTAATGCAGGGTATACACAGGTTTCGAACGTCTGGAATCTGATTTTAGTTAGTGTTTGGTCTAACAATATAAAATGAAGGGCCCAAAATGCTCTCCAGGTTAATGAGATCCTTCTTTATGCTTCGCTCACATATGTGATGACTGTTCCATTTATTTTATGGGGGTTTCAGGTTCATTTAAAATTAACTGTGTCTTCATTTTTTTAGTGACAGTGCTGTGATAAGTGTAAATGCGCACCAGGCGTTACGGGATTCACATACTGCACGAGCTAGAAGAGGGTGCGTAGCCTTTTTTGTCACCATTGCCCTCTTTCAACAAATGACTGTCGGGGAGTTATGGATTTCTTATTGATAGCGAATTGAGCATGCGATTTTATCGTTGCATGAATGGGCAGAGAAACTCTCTGTTTGTTCTTTTTGTTCCGGTTGACACCAGATGTCAGTGTTTGTAACATAGCGACGAATAATAAGGATAAGGTATTTTGTACTCTCTAATATCATTAGTTTCGGTCAGTTACCGTTGTTCAACGCTACTTCCGCACGGAATTTGGAAAAATTCTCCCTCCAACAATTCCATTCTCTGAGGGTATGCCTGGTTTGTGAAGGAGTGCTTGTGTAAAGGAAAGCTTAGCAATGCAACCCTAGGAAATCGACTGCAAGGCGCAGCAGGAAACTAGGTAAACTGCAAACCACAGTTTGGCGTGTGTTATGAAAGCATCTAAGAAGGAAGCCTTATCGCCTTGTACTGCATACACCTCGCGACAAACCCCGACGGCGGGCATTTTGCATCGCAATGCAGCAAGGGATAGAAGACGACCGTGACAAGCTGATTTTTAAAGGTAAATCAACCGAACTTTATCTAAGTGAAATTAAACATAATGTTTACATATAGGGGACAGAAAACTTCCATTGCTATGATGAACATAAGCACGATATTTTGAAAGAATCTAGTTTTGTGCTGTTTTCAAAGTATACGACCCGTTTTTCTTTACCGAATGAATATTGTTTAACGCCCGTTTTTGCTACAGAGGCACCACAGGCGCTGGACACTGGTGATGCATGAAACGAAATGATATATTGGGAAAGGATTTATTTTTAAGGAAGGAAACGTTCCAGGCCTTTTAGGGTACCTCCCCGGCACTTGCCATTTAGGAGGACTGAGGAAAACCTGGAAAAAACCCCAGTCAGGGAGGACGGTCCTGGCGGGATTCGAACCCAGACCTCCCGCTCACGAGTCCGCACTTTCTTTACCGAAAAGGACTGTGATTCGCTCATCTGGATATTATCATTTAATGGCTGCCGCAACAGCAAAATAAGGACAGAAATAATTTGAATCGGGAACAAGATGGTGCTCCCCCTCATTTCCATTGCTAGGTCAAGGAATTTTTACCGCAGCGATGAATTGGACGCAGGACCGAAAGTGATCAAATGCTCCTGATTTACCCAACTCTTTCCTTCAGCCTCGCGCTCATTATTTTTTATTTATTTAAAATTTAGTGAAGAACCAAGTATTTCTCCCACCTCTACCTGAGGCTATTCTGGGTATTGTCACGTTGCTATTTATCTGCATCGCCTAAAAACCAAATATATATTCATTTAAAGAGGGCACTCGCTTATTATTTAGCTCATGAGTAGCCGTGACAATGGGAGATGTAGTCGAGAGTTTTACTCACTTTAAATTTAACATATTTTTGTTCTAATTAATTAACCAAGAGAAAATTAAGGAAGTAATTTTAACTAATAATTATTATAAAACAAATTAAAATGTTCCCTTCATATTTATGCTAGTTTATTAATGCCTGATTCACATCTTTGACCAAGCCTCTAAACCATAGGTGGCTCTGAAGAGAATCTGGGCTAAACCGTTCGGTTTCACGTCCCTCGAAGGGAAAGAGACGAAGGAAAATACTTGACTCTTCTTCTCACGCATGCGCGTAGCGTCTTTTTTCAATTATAAAGTCCCGTATGAAGATGTTTAACGTAACTGTCTTTCTAAACATCACCGGTGAATACTGTGGCGTGCATAGGAAGAAACATACTCTCGTGTTGATAATTCCAGAATGACAAACGGCGCATATATTGAATTGGGTATTAATAATCGAGCTTAAAAATGAAGGGAACATTTTAATTTGGCTTTTAATAGACGGGATAGTTATTGGTCTAGAAGCTGGTAGTTTTATGTTATTTTATCTTTTTTTTATATTTATTTCCTCATTAACAGTGCCTAAATATCAACTACCATTGTTTCATTGATCTTCTTCTTGTTTGTCTTTCGCAAAAATCTGTTCTCCGGTTACGGTAACTGATGCATGGTCTCCCAAAAGCACGTTCCACGAAAAGTTTTCTATTGCACGCTAGTTTTGCTTTCATACGACTTCGGAACCACGTTCTTAAATCTGAAGGCAATTCTTTCCCAACTGGGAACATTTCGTCACATTGGCTGAGCCATTAAATTGGCAAACTAATGCAACGGGTCGTTTAACTGGGAAAGGAGAGAAGGCAAAAACTTGAAAGATCTTTACCCAAGGGAGCTGAGGTGTGCATTTTGTTCGGGCTAAACTTTACGGAAAACTTAATCTTCAGATGTCTTTCGGTACTGGCAATTTCAGCACTTTTTACTTCCTTCGCAAAAAATGCCTAATTAGTGCATTGTCTTTACCACGACGAAAAATGTAAAGTTCAAGGTTTGCATGTAAACTGTTACCCTCGCACTAAGGCAGAAACGCTAATAAATCACATGTTAAATAACATATCTGAATTTGGAATAAAAGTGAGTTGAAAAAATTAGAGGTTACGGCCAGGATTCGAACCACGGTAGATGGGGAGGTTCATAAGTCTGGGCACAGTATCTTAGATTGTAAGATAAGCGGCATGGCAAGCCAAAGACCCATGGTTCAAGTCTCCGCCGTTACCTCATTTTTTTTTTTTTTTATCTAACACTGATTCTGAACTTTAATCTAACACAGGGCCTGAATGAAAAATCACATTTAAAATATATGTACGCATTTTTACGCTGTCGCATTGATTTAAATGACGACCTCGGTTTCTGCATAATTCCAAAATACTATGAACATTAAACTTGCCAAAGGAAAAAAGATGAATTGCAACGTGGTAGTAATTTTATTTCCTAGAAAGTTGATCTTACTACCAATAAATTTTGTAAATAAATATTTCGCTTCCTTATTTATTAGTGTTTAACGTTCGTTTTTACTGCCGAGGGACCACAGGTGATGGACACTGATGATACATGAAATGAAATATTGGGAAAGGACTTTTTTTTTAGGAAGGAAACGTTCCAGGGTAGGGCAACTGCCCGGCATTTGCCATTTATGAGAAGGAAGGAAAATCTGGAAAAAAACCTCAGTCAAGGAGGACGATCTTGGCGGGATTCGAACCCCAGATCTTCCGCTCACGAATTCGCGCTTTAACGACCTCGGACACCAGTGGCGGTTTCCTTGAGTGCGATTTGAAGGTTCTGTATATACGTATTCTAACGGGACGAGGAACATTATTTTTGTTCGTTGCAATCATTTCTTACACTACTTGAGCTTTTAAAGCTTAAATATTTTCTTTTATAAAGTTGGATGTCGAGCCTTTCTATTTTAAACGTCATACAAAGTCATCTAAATAAAAACACTTTGAATATATTAAATGTGTATACATTTTACTTTGCTATAAGTTATATAAGTTATACTTTTTTCAACTCAAGTTTAAACTTTTCATAAAACCAGGGAGCGTATTATTCGCGACGGAAATTTTTGTTTTTTTAAAATACCGAACTTTGCTTTTTGCTAATGCATAACTTTAAATTTAAAGTTCTTAATATTCACATAAAAATTCGCGAAATCTACAATTGATCTTTTGAAAGAATTTTATATGGAGTTTTTCTAATAAATAAACACCCATCTGGACAAGCCAGTTTGTCCTATCGAGTGCATTCAAATAATTAAAGCTGAACTAGGTTAGACAATGGTCATTATACTTGTTTGCATTCTTGGAAAATATTAAACTATTGGACTCTTGAGACTGGTATTCTGTAAGTCCTGCGTTCACTTCTTTTGGGCCTGGAAATTCTGACATTAGATTTTTATTCGTGGTTTCCCCCCATTACTTAATACTGGGATATATTACCTTCCACGAATTTTTCGCCCTCCCATTTCCTTTTATTCCATTCCATAGAATCAGTTACAGCGTCGTAATCATCAGGAGAAGCAGAATGGTGCTGTGTGGTGTGCCGGTGGATTGCGCTTGGGTAAAGTACCTATCACAGTGTCTGGTGGGTTCTGTCTGGCTGTCTCCTTGGAGGACCTCGAGGCGCTTCGAGTGAGACCTTGATGGAACCGGAGTGGTTATTGTGGGTCCGCCGCGTCTAGGCTTATCATCTATGAAAACGCTAGGGACCTCGCCACCGTCCATGTATTGAGTAAAAAAATAACATTAGGGATATGATATTAGTAGTTCCATAGAACGTTTTCACTGCCTGAGGAATGCACTACATTGATTAAAAGACGACTTTAACGTGTTTTAATTAGTCTTACAACTTGTGACGAACACACTTTAGTGACTTAACCCTTCGAGTCATGTGACGAGCTGTACTTGCACAAGACAGTAATGGCATATAAATCGCATGAAAAGCACAGTTCGCAAGAGCGCGTTGGCCAATAAAACTGCATGTATTTGCATTTCTAAATCACCAGTTGCATTCAAAGGAAACGAAAATGGAAATAAATACACTTAGTTCTTCGAGGTATGCGTGGTTTGCCTCGTCATCCGTTATATGTTCTATAAAGTTACTCTTTCATTGCAAAGTACAGCTAACCTCAGTAGCCAAAATGGAAAGACAAGCAGCGAGATGTCATGACAAAGAAGATTAAGAACATTTATTGAAATCGCTATAAATAATGACAGCGAATCTAATTTTGAAATAGAAAACGAAGATACAATTAGTTCTTCTGTCCATGAATATAACTCAGAAATTGATAATGATAATGGTGGTGATTCCGCTCAGGCTTTCAAATTGTGCTGGCATTGTGACGAAAAGAAACAAAGTGATAAGAATTGTATAAAAACTGATGATAATCCCAATGTGTACCCCACACAGTGATTACAGTGGAGTATGTAAAGAACTATTAAAAATATAAATGAAGGCCGCCTTCAGAAATTGATACTTTTTAGAACCGGAACCACTGTTCGAAAATAAGCGGAAACAAATATTTATCTACAAAGCAAATGCACGATTAAGAGAGAGAAAAAACTGAAAGATGGTTTGATACACCAGGTGAGATGAGAGCATACTTTGTTCAAGTTATTCTGATGTCTCAAGTGCGAAAGTGGCGAATTTGACTACAAGACAAGATGCATTGAGACAGCGATATGTAGAAAAACAACGAGCAGGCAAAGTCGCATTTTCTGCTGTTCACCGACGACAGAAATAAAGACCGAAATGATAAACTAAAAAGATTAGACCTATCTTTCAGTACTTTTCTGCAAAATTATCAGGGATGAAAGCCTAATGAAGTTCAGAGGTATCCTCTCATACGTGCAAAGCAATAGATCTAATCGTGCAAGCTTTGGAATAATTTTTTACAAAATTTGAGAATATTCTAGATATTGCTTGTACTGAAAACTTTATGTAGGTGATGATATGACAGACCCTAATCTTCCAGCAAGTGTAAATGTTGTGACCCATTGTTAGACATTGTATCTGGATATCTGGTATTCGTCTCCAGATCTCTTTAGAGGATTGACGCGCACAGAAACTGATGTACTATGAGTGCAAATAGGAAGAAAATTCCACCTGATATCTCTCATAATAAGCTGAAACGTGGCGATTATGAATCATGTACTGCAAAGAATGTGCTGTGTGTGAGGTGGAAGGATAACAAGAATATTTTTTCCCATCGCGAAACACGAAACTGCTGACATTACAGCAACAGGCAAGCTGAGAAGAAGGAAAGGTCAAACACCCAGTGAGCATATAAAGAAACCGAAGTATGTCCTTGAGTGCCAGAAGGGAATGGGAAGTGCGGATTTGCAAGATCAAGTGACAGCTTTATTTCCCATAATGTGACGAGTAGTTAAACGTTACAAGAAGATATTTTTCTATCTGCTAGACATACAACTGTTTCATGTTGTTTCACAAGATGACTTGTAAGAAAAATACAAATTACACGGACTTTGCAACCAACGTCATCAACTGCTTCAAAACGTAACACTACCAGCGTACAATGTTAAGGGGTCGACCTTCAGCTGGAATACCCCATTGAGATTGCAAGCGAAAATATGGGCCCACTTTCCGATACAAATTCCACCCACAGATAAGAAAAGAAAGTAAAGAAAGAGAGAGAAAGGCAACGTGTTGTGTGCTACAGTATCGCTGGTTCAATTTCGGCCAGGACCAATTTATTTTATCTGGCGTAATGTTCTAAGTATGGTTTCCTTCGGAAGAGAAGTAAAGTCATGGGTCCCGTGTTAGATTTATGGCACAAAAAAGAACCTCAAGCCTAAAACAAGAGGCCTCTGAGCAGAATTTATCGGCCTTTCACGCCTGAATTGAATGGGATGCTGAGATGTTTTAAGAGCGCCATAAATAAATCAAAAGCTTCTTCTTATCCTTCATTTGGAGAACTGTTTTGAGATCTAATACCCCAACAATCATATTGGGACATCAAAAGCACATCAAATGTGTCGAGTGAATTTTTCCAGTATCATGCATGCAAATTTTCAGGAAACAAATTATATTGGTTGATTTTATATGCATTTTAAACTTTAAAACACACTTGTGGAGCTATACAAGGATTTAAATAAGATTTCTAAGGTAGTAATAAGGGCATAAAAATACGGTACTAATGAGTTAAAGAGTCACAGCGCCTAACGGAATAAACTTGTACCAACCTTGAATCTCCTATAAAATGCTACCAACATTTCTGGCGCTTCATGCACAACTACGAGTATACAAGTGAACAATTTGAGAACAATTGTATATGAGAAATTTTAAAGTGTTCTGTTTCGAAACCCTGGCTATAATATTTTACATTCAATCTATATATATATATATATATATATATATATATATATATATATTGTACTAAATGGAAAAGGGAGGAACTTTAAAAGGGAAGTACTGTAGTCCTGTTGATTCAAATAATGCTGAAATGATCTTTCGGCGTACAAAATGACTGATCGAATAAACGCTAAAGTTTGAATTTGCAAATTTTGAGAAAACAATAGTTTACTGTAATGAAGTATATATTAGATACTTTTAATTTCCAATTAAAAAGACTACTTTGTAGAGAAAATAATCTATATTTTAGTTATAATTACTGTAATTATTTTAATAATTTGATGACAGTGGTTGTTGACACTGGTTTTAGTAATAATAATATTAATAACGAAAGATAACTTATTGCACAGTATAGGAATTTGTTTCATTCGGTAATTCTCCGAACTCTCCTTGTATGTACTTAAATGCAAGTACAATAAAATATATAATTGCTTTTTTTTAATTACAATTTTCAGACTTTAGTGCCTTTTCCCTTATAATTTTAAATTTTTGAGTCTAAATATTGGTGTCTTAACGTCCATTGCCTAGTCATATCCTAATTATGAGAAAATTTAGAAATTGAATAAACATAATCTCTTCATTGAGACATGTACCCAATAGATGTTTACGAAATTTCGCTTCCATAAATTGTATATTTAATTAAATGCACCTTTACATGTTAATTTTTATATTTTTCTCTTCTGTGCTTAGACGTCTATTCACCTGTATAAATACATATTAAATATATTTATCATCACAATAGAACGTTCAAGCATATGAAATATGTGGAAATAAAGTAAATATATTAGTATGCCTTAATTTTATATCATTACTTATTAATTTCGGTGAGACTGCAATTTTGTTAGAATAAATTTGCAAATGAATTTTTCGGTAAAATTAAATAATATAAAAACATAACTACAGCTATATGCATTTGTTTGTCGGCCATTAGAGATGCTTTTTGCAGGATAACGTGACGTTCAGATTTTTGTTCTAGATAAGCAGAGTCCTGTAGACTGTCAGCTTTCTCTAGATAATATCTTGAGAAAGAGAAGACAAACCAAGAGACAAAGTTTTGCGCTTGGATTTAGGACCTGTAGTATAAAATGGATCAATACCAAAGTTGGAACACCACCTCGTCCTTAACAGCCCGCTTTTCATTGACTTACGGACATAATAAGGAACTTAAAGGAACTTCTTTCGTGCCATTATTTATATTCGCTGCTTTTGCATTCGTGCATTTCCCTTAAACTTCAGAAAAGACGCTGCTTTTACGTCTTGGAAATAATTTTCAAATTAGACCTCAGAGAGGTTAAGAAATTCATGAACTAATTATTAAGTAAAAGCTATTAAACACAATTGGCACACATTTTTTCCGTATTGTGTTGAGCTTTATTGTGTTTTTCAGCAGGTCCCACAAACCTAGACAGGTAAGTTATGAGACCATTTTGAGCAACAACGTTCTTCAACGGTGACAAATGACGTTTTCCAAGATCATAATATTCCAATTTAGACAAAATGTATCAATTGGTGTTGTAAGATAATCATCATTATAAATTTATATTAATGAACATTTATCGTTCCAGTGAGAGTCGGTCAAGTGTTGAACTTATGTTGCTAAAGTACTGCCCTCTTCCCTGAAGTCACGAACTACCAAGGAGGCGGGCGAGGCGGCGGCCGTGCGCCATACATGCCAGAAGTACAATTAATAGAATTGATAATTATCTTTAAGGATAAAAAGCAATTTCTTTTCAAATTAATCATTGTTAACATATTAAGATTCGTTCTCCGAATAACTTGAGAAGTGCAGGTATAATTATTATGTTTTCCGATTGGTTCTTGGTTCCATGTCTATACTGATGGCTCGACTGAATGAGCCATTAAAACGTTGCAGCTGGAGTTTACTCTACACATTTTACATTGAGTATGCTGTTGGAAAATACTTTGATGGCGAATTAGGCGCTATTTCCTTAGCCTTAGAATTTCTAGGATGATATAGACAAAAACTATATTTCACTTTTCAATAAAGTTACCCTTTATTGCAATACACTTATCACATCTTTGAATTAAAATTTCAACCCCCCCACCAAAAAAAAAATCAGAAGCTTTGTCAGAGAAATGGGCATAAACATAACCCATCATTTCTTCGTCACACTTAAATTTCCTTCCTCGAAGGTCCTTCTTGAGTTTTGAGAAAAGGAAATAGTCATTGGGAGCTATATCTTGGCTGTAGGTTGGATGGTTGATCTTCTTGAAGTCACATTTCTTCACAGTTTCCTTTACAACAAGAGCTGTGTGCACAGGCGCGTTGTCGTGAAGAAAGCACACACCACCGCTCTGTTTTCCTCGCCTTTTCTCTTTGATGGAAGCACGTAGTCTGTGCAGTAGGTCAGCATAGTACTCCGAATTTACTGTGGTGTTCCTCTCCTTGAACTCAATGAACAGCATTCCTTCACATTCCCAAAAGATTGTGGCCGATCTTCTTGGTTGACTGAGTGACCTTGGCAGAGGCGGTGCTTCGCCAGATTAAGCCACTGCATTGATTCTCTTTTGGACAAGGGATCATAGTAGAGAACCATAGTTTCATCTCCTGTAACAATGGTTTGCAGAATTTCTCTCTCGTTGCCACGGCAGAGCCCCCAAAATGCCCGACGGCAGAAGATCGTTGTTAATTTTGCACTGAGGAAAGAAGTTCAGGCACCCATCTTGCACTAACCTTATTCATGTTTAAAGTTTATGAATAATTCGAAGGACTGTTGTTTTAGAAAGGTCAAGAGTGTGCACCTCTAAGGGCTGGCCGACCTACACACACTTCGTCTTCAATGCTTTCTCGACCCATTCGAAAAAGTTGGGCCCATTCTTTTACGATAGAATATGGGGGATGCTTCCCCATATACACCGTCCAATTGCTGTTTAATTTTCTTTGGAATAAGTCCTTATTTTGTGAGGAATTGAATAACAGCTGGATTACTTCATTTTGAACATGTCACAATCTTCTACACATAGCCTTCTTTATGCAACTATATCTGAACAACTGAAAACAGCGGAGCAGAAGGTACAGCTGCAATTATTTATTTAACAAATACGGTATGACACCAGAGAAGGGTTTTGTGAAGGCCATAATCCTTATCGGCGAGGCCGGAAACTAAAGGACCTATCTGTGAATCTTTCCCATTGCTAATTGAAGTCGGGTGTTCCATAAGAGCGAATCTTTTTTTTTGACACTGTAAAAAGTGTAATCATTACCTGAGCTATATCATTTGAAATTCAAAATAATACAAAATTTCAGCATTTTGTGGTGTTACTGACATATGAGTTTCAGAAGCATGCAAGTCTATGGTCCTTTATTTTTTAAAGCAAACAATTAACGCGTTTAAACAGAAAATAAATATTGTTAAGTATTTCCGTTATCTAGGTGTTCATAGTAGATTTGACTACATTTGTAATTTATACTGGATAAAAATAAAACATTCGCACATGGTATGTGACTAGAACTTAGCTCAAACAGAGCTAAGTAAACTTAAAGAGAATTCGTAAACACAGCTCATCGTTGGTTGGGCATAATGTAACTCTCACAGAAAAAGTAATTGAAATAGAACGGAGTACAATAAGGGATTTTAAGATCCTGCCTGATACTAAAAAGCAAGAAATGTAGAAAGTGACATCTTACAAAATAAATTAATACAGTTGAGATATCATAACAACAGTAAGACATCAAGTGTGTTGGTTACAGAAACATCCATAATCAAAGGGAAAGCTAAGGTTGATGAAACTGATGTATAGAGGGTTTAAAAACATGAACTTCCTCTGAAAGATGCTAAAACCAGGGATATTATAATTCTCAATACAATCTGAAAAGCAATTCCATGTTCTAAGATTTTGAACCTGTGTTGAGGACCTGGTTCTTAATGCTGAGAATTCAAAAAGTCGAGTTTGGGACTCAGAAGAAATGTGCAAGTTAAATTGTGTAGGTTTCTTGTATGACATTATTGATATTTTTATATAAAGTAACTTTTTCTAATATTGTTTCACACAAATAGAGCATATTTCTGTTTTAAATCAAAGTTTTACCATCTGAAATTATTATTACAAACAGTTCCTCGACAACAGAAATATCTAGCATTTTCATGCATTTATTGTGGACAAACGTTTATGATCTTCGTTATTTAAATATTGCATTAAATGCATTAAATGTTATTGGGAAAAAATATGTGATTTCCAAGTTGTCGTTTTTAAGATATATTTAGTTTGTATTGTTTTTCTCAAAATCTGTTCTATGTTACAATAGATTGCTGGTTATAATTGTAATTAATTTGGTAGCATGCAGTTAAAAATCATTAACATTCATTTGTTTTAATTTAAAACATTTCCATCAAGTTGTTCTGACAAGTAAATACGATGTCATCAATGTATAAATTAAACAAAAAACGGTAAAAATATACAATCCTTACTTACAATACAACTAGTCAACCTTTTATATAATTCCTATTTCAACTTTGATATTTTTTTGAATTTTTCTTTCTTGACACCCACTTTCTACATCTTTTATAAAGAGTTGTACAAATTTTAAGTATTATTTTCCAATGTTGTAATATCAAATCTATTTTCGTACATTTTTAAATAACTCTTCTTAAGTCTTTTGAAAACAATGTTGCACTTTCAAATCAACTACTTGACGATTTTATACAAAAATAATTCAAAAGGTATTGAAAAGGAGGAACCTCTGGGTAGTTTATATTTAAAACTACTACTTAATAAATGCAGTTAATGTTTAACGCTTTTGCATTCAGATTTTCATATGCTATTCGCTTACTCCTTCACATCTTCAGCCAAGGTGAACAAATTGTTTACTTTGGGATATAGGTCGTAATTAGCTTGAGCCAAATGTGGAGAATATGGAGGATGCGGAAGAAATGCTAGATATTCCCTCATTTGGAGTTACCGGTGTGCTGGTGCATTTGTCGTGAACCCGGTTCTTCCCACAAATGAGGTTCCTTTTCGTCGTATTGCATCATGAAGACTCTAAGAATGGCAGCATGGTCTCCTTATTGGCGGTTTGGCCTTCAGGAATAAGCTAAATCCACGTGAGTTACAAATTACAGCTGCAGTTTGTCAAAAGTACCAAGACATAGGAAGCCAAGACAAAGAAATTCCCTACGCAGCAGGGCGGAACACGGCAAATTCGAGTTATGTATGTACTTTTGGGTTCTACTAGTATAAAACGATGTTCTATTAATTTCTCCAGACCGAAAGCTGGTTGTTTCATTGTGTTAATGTTTAATAGGCTGGTATTTATTCACCTTTATATACTTTTATGGCTTCATTGCCTTTATTGTTGGGAATGTTATGGTTTAGTGTCATATTTGTTGGTTATTTATTATCACAATAATAAATCTTATAATGCAGGTATGTTGACAGTTGAAATATGTACTCTAGAAATCTCTATTTTATATTTATTTGTTATATATCAGGTTGTTTTAGAGAGTAAACACACAAAATATTCTTGGTCCTTAAAACGCATCTAGAGCCCATTTTTTTTTTATTTGTTCCATTTTTATCACAATTTGACCAGTAATGATGTTTACAGATTGAGTAGTTTGTAAGAAGCGTTAATAGTCGCCATGCGACAGTCGAATTATTCGATAGTTAAAACTGTCGAATGTTTTGATGGTGCCCACCACGTAAACATTATTATCCGTGTTTCTGTTTTTAATTACAATTATGTATATACTATGCGAAACTTTATTTTTAAAATAATTAAATTTATCTGCTAATATGTATATTTCGCAGTATATCCCTTTTCCATATATTTTATTACCCTTTCTTCCTCTCAATCCGAAAACTCCATGTAGATTTTCATCCCTTTATACATGTCTGATACACTGAGTTCAAACACTTGTGTTGAAAAAAAAAAACCTGAAAATCACAGATATATAAACATGGTGACTGTAAAAATGTTTCTTCTCCGCATTGCAAGAGCACGGAAATTAAAATACTATTATGATCAACTTTAATTAAATACATTCATTTTCCCCGAAGAACAACTACATCGTATTCGTAAGGTATCGTTTTAGCGGTTCCTGAATGGCTGCTATAGAGTATTTTTGCAAATTTAAAATGTTCCGCAGTATGTGAATATGGGTATATAACACTCGAGGCATCCAAATTGCTTCGCTCTTAATTTCCTGTATTGGCCGGGTTTGGCGGCCGTACAAATCGTTGCTATTACTCCAGCAAGGCCGAGTTAAAGCTCCGATATTGGTTAAATTCTGGGAAATGGTTTCTGATTCTCTCCAGAGTGACATACACAAGGGCGCGCCTGTATTGTAATTGATTTTGCGATGAGAAGAAATCCCTGTGCGGCCATATGAGGGGATGCTGCGACAGTCAGATATTATTTCTTTATCGAGAGTAATCGACCCTAGCGAGTCGCGATACGCCGCAGACTTGTCGATATTACTAGTAGAACAAATGAGCTTAGCTTTTGTAGAGTGTGCTTTGTTCATGCGCAATGATAAAAACGAATCGGAAATGCCAGACTTGATAAAAGGAGTACATATGTCAATGTGGCTTTTTCACGCAGTATCAGCCGAACTTTAATGTCAAAACCTATTTCATGTTTTTTTTTTTTTCTTAGTGTAAGAACCCTTCCAATGTTTCATTTAAAATTGTCAATGTGTGTGACGTTCATTACGCAAATGAAATTTTGTTCAAAACATATTGTATGAAAATTCCTCAGCCATTACCTTAACTGTTCAGCACAGATTCATAATTTCCCGAATTAACTTAACACCTCATTGTTTTCTTCGGTGTCCTTTGCGGAATCAAATAGCTTCGCATGAACTTAGAAACCACTGAAATTTGACTTTTTTTACTGTCTTCAAAAATTTATCTTGAATTTTTTTCATTGTTATTACCATCTTAAATATTTGAAGTTTATCGTATTCCTTAAAAGTACATTAAAAGTAACATATGCCTTTATAATTCTGAATGTCAACTTTCAAGAAAAAAATTATATTTTGAATTTTATTCTTTTTTTAATTTTTTTAAATATAGTCTGCATTTCTTATAAATTTCTTACAAAACTAGGTAAAATCAAACATTTAAAATGTTTAATCATATATTTAAGAGTACGTGTTGCAGAGTTCAAGAAATTGGTAAACAACATTGGTCATTGCAGAATTTTAATCAGTGTAGAACGTTGAATTTTTAAATTGCGAGAAAACAATCGTCATTTAAAAAAAATCTCAGTCTCGTTCTTGCAGTGTTTCCTGCAGAGTAACCTGAATTTTCTCCGTCCTTTGATTATCCTGATCGAACCTAGTTTTAATGCACTACCATATAAATCTGTGCCAGCTATATTTTTAAACTTTTTTCACACCATGTAAAACTCACTGTTTACTGAAGTGTCAGAAAATTTCACTTTCTTCTTTGAGAAAAGTTTATCTTTTGGACATTTGCTTCAATTTACACTCATTCATTATTTCGTATTTTTTGTTTTAACTTTTGCGCAACTCATAAAATTGCATTGGTGACCGCTCTTTGTATATGGATATTATTTTAGCCTCAAAGGAAGGAGGTAAAATAGTTCTTATTTTAGTCTGGTCGTGTTTCAAAAGCTTCAAACCCTCATTCTTACAACTAATGCATATAAATCGTTATATAATGTATTCTCTTACAAATTTATGAACCTGAAATGAACTTAAATTGCCTGCTTCTGTGTTTCCCTGCATCTCACTAAATGCAGAAAGATTTTTTTTCCACAGTGGTTGTTGCATTTTCTGGGCAGTGGGGCTTTATACATATATATTATATACAGTGTACAGTCTACTGCTGATAAATTGGAAGGGGGGATCCATGCTAGCTGGATATTTTTCTTCAACCTTTTTTTTAATGTAAAAGGTTTCTAGTTTTCATAAACCTTTTTGAAGGCCATTTCTTAGCACGATACTCTGTTTTACCTATATTTACACGAACTAATATATATATATATAGTATTTATATTATAAAAATACATGTAACTATACAATATTCACGCAAATTCTACACAAAAACACAGGGATCTATTTTAATCTAAAAGCTATATACCGAGAAATTGAAAAAAAAAAAAAAATCGTACTTGTCACTAAAATAAAACAAATACTGAAATGCAAATATGATATCTGCATTATAAATAAACACACTTAGAACTTTCGTGTTTTTCAGCTTCTAAAACTTATAAAAAACAATGTTGAAACAAAGCTAGATTCTTTGTTTACAAATCAAAACATTGGAAGCTAATGAAGTAATAACTGTGCAGACAATGCTGAACTATCACTTGTTAGCAGGTTTGCAACACGTTTTTCTTTTAAAACATCTGCGGGAAATATGAATACGAACCCAGTAGGTTAAGCACAAGAGAAAACGCCCATTCACTAGCACGAAGGCTTTTAAATAACCAGCAGAAGAAATTTATATGGTTGGAGGGCAAAAACAAGCATTTTTAAACTAGAAATTAAAAAGTTTATATTCGGTCCTTTTTTTCATATATTTTACCAATCCGTGCCTTTGTGTAAACAGGTAAACTGCCAGTGAAGCAAAGTGGCAGTCAATATTATGTTTATCTACATTTAAAGTAGCAAAAACATGGCTATTATAAAACTTGTTTACTATGGGAACAAAGGGGGAAGTGGTAGGAAAACCAGAATTACTGTTGTGTCTCTAATTTACATTTAGTCTGCGGCTCCTTAAACTACATTAGATATAACTGCAGTTGGGTAAGTTCTAAAATACTTTTTATGGGCTTTACTATTTGGGGGAATGCTGCAGGAAATCACTCTCAGCTAAATAACACCACCACCGAGTCTTCTAGTTAATAATCAGAATTTGTTTGTTGTTGGGCTTGTAGCAAATTAATATAGAGAGGTCCATTTTAATAAATGTTCTGTTTACAAGCCAAAAACTCGAATTCAGAATAGCACGTAATATTATAAAATGTTTAAAATATCTATAACTTTACTGGTACAATTTTTGGCCGAAAAAGCCCCCGGGATCGATAGGGGTAGTCGAGGTAGTTTGGTACGAGCTTGTGAATGGGAAATCTCCAATTTGAACCCCGCCAGAATCGTCCTCCCTTATTGAAGATTTTCCAAGTTTGAGATGCTGGTTGTGCAATTCAATCTGATTTGATATGGAGAATTTTATATTTTGTTGTTTAATTTTATTTGTTTAGTTAAATTAAATGTATTTAGATATTATTTGAGGGATAAAAAGTTTAATTATTTAAGCATGACATAATTCTGTCCTCATCTATGACAAATGCCAGGAAGTCCCTAAATTTATATCTAGAACCCTTCCTTCGCGACATAATTATTCAATTCGTTATTTCATATAATGTTCATCAGTGCCACTGCATGTGACGAGCTTAATATTGCTTACTGATTATTTATAAACGTCGGTTCTGGTGGTTGGTACTTGCTTTCTAAACCCAAGATCGCGATTTTTTTCGGACGTAAAAATCCTAAGTATCGCTTCCTTCGAGAGGGAAGTAAAGCCGTGGGCTACATGTCGTACATTTACGGCAAGATAAAGAACCTCAAGCCTGAAAAAAGAGGCATATGAGCAAAATTTGTCGGCCGTTTCACTCCCTGAATAGAATGGGACTGATGACCTGGAAAAAAAAAAAAAAATTAAGTATTGTTCCGTAATTTTCTGATTGTGTGTAAAATCGAATTTTTTATCGAAACATGACCACATAAGTAGAGCTTCATCAGTATAGAATATTAAGTGTGGATAAATTACTGTATCATTAACGTTCCGTAACGTTCATTCACAGAAATTGACCCGAATATCTGAATCACCTACCTGCAATTCGTAGACAGTAGTGGCCTTGTATGTATACAATTTTGGATTTTCTCAATTTATTTTTGTTTGTTTATTTACGGACGCCCTTTAACGTCACAGGTCATCAGCGTTCCATTCAATTGAGGACTTGAAACGACCGACAAATTTTGCTCAGAGGCCTCTTTTTTCAGGCTTGAGGTTCTTTATACACCCGAAAAATCCTAAGTATGGTTTTCGGAAGTTGAACTGATGTGTGTGGGTGAATTAAAATTTTTGAAAAAAGATATCAGAAAATTTTGGATGTAGCAGGGACAACCTTTCTAACATCTCCTTCATTACATATGGCTTATTTTAGTTGTAATCCAGGAACTTAATCAGTTGCGTGGATATTACATTAATTATCGAATGATCCATCAGTGCTATTTAAAGCTTTCGATGTGCATTAATCTGTTGCGAACAAAGTGAGAGAGCTCGTCTTCAATTTTCAATGTACAAACTGTTTTCATGTATGAGTGGAATGTGTTGACAGAATCGTCGGACAAAGTTCAAGAGATGATTTGAAAGAATGTTGCTGACTGTCGATTCCATATATTTATACGTTAGTGAATAAATTTCTGCATAGAGTAAATGTCATCCATTTCCATTAGGAAGCTGTTGGTACCAAATTGTAAAATCACTGTGGGCAATTTTTGCTTTACTTGCTTACTTGCGTGAAGAGATAAACAATTAATTGAACAACTTGCTACGCATTTTGTCCCTCAAAGTCTTGATGTGTGGTTAAAAGATGCTTGAAGTACTCATACCTCTCTATGTAAAAAAATACCTTGAAGATGCCTCCAGCATTTCTTTAAACGTCATATTTTGCTACTACGGAAGCAAGCTGGTTCTTCTTGAGCTGTATAATAACGAAATCTTGTGGCTCAATGGTGACCTCCATATTCTAAAGGGTTAACAGACTACGATTTCCAAGCAAATGTGTGCTATGACCGCGGTTCTTGTACATACTGCAGGTGAATTCTGCTGTGTTCATTATTCATCCTAAAACACACAGTTCATATCATGGCAGTCGCTGCGGGTTAAATGAAAGTTTAAATACATTATGCAGATACTATCATTACCTGGCGCCGCAACTGAAAATTATATATGAACCCTCCAAAGACAACTGAAGTGGCGAGTTTGAACTATCTATCATTGAAAGTGTCTAACCTTAGCGTTAGCAAATATTAACTCGTTATAATGCGTTCAGTTATTTTTCTATGCCTAACTCACCGGTGCTTAGATCAAATAAATGCTAGGTAGCTATGTTTTCTAAAATACCTCGTGGAGCTCGTGTTAACACCAAACAATGACAAATATTGTCTCGCTATTGAGAAAACATTACAAAATATTTTTCCAGAATTGTTCTTTTGATCAGCTTCCTTATTCACAATTCATTTATTATAATTCGTTCAATTCCAGAATTTTTATTATAAATGATGTTGGCGTTCAGTTGTCAGCGTCAATCTAGACAAATGATTTTATGAGTTCTTCTATTATTGATTCTGAGTGATAGATTTTCAATAACATATCCATTATTCTAAAACATACACTATATTATATTCTTAATTTAAATCGCAAATTAATGAATCACATTAGTTTTATGTACAATACAACTGCTTTAAGCAGCCTATAATAAATAGTATTTTGAGTATTTAACATACAAAATTCTCTTATAAATCTTATTCATATAACCAAATTATAGTGGGAAAAATCGTTAAGAAATTAGCTCCAATGTTATGCAGCACAACAGTAAATTAGACTCAAAAGCTACATACAATTGTAAACTTTACTGCAAGGGAACTAAAAGAAAATTATAACTGCAATAAATAATTAATTGATTACTCAGGTCACTGCAGAAAACGAGTTATGCTCCAAATATACAACATTTCAAAGAATAATTTCATGAGCATACTTTGCTGGAGGACAACATCCCAGAACGATGGAACGGGAATTCCCACCCAGCTAAGCGATAGCCTTGAGCAAGGACAAGCACGGAGTCCACAAGCAGTTATCTATAGCAAAGATGAGAGCAGATTACTATATGAGTGTAAGAAAAACAGTAGGAAACAAAATATAGAGGAAGGCAAGGCTTCTAGCGGAGCAAGAGCGCTGACAAGCTTAGCCCATTGGCAATTACCTGTAACAGCTGCATAGCATATGACTCAGTAATATGATATTTTTTATAATTTAATTATTAGGTAGCTTAGTTTACGGCAGAACGTGCAGATTTAACTGCTACCTATAGAAATGTTAGCTCAGCTGTTTGGAGTTGTACGGTCTATTCTTTAGTCAAGAATTCAGAGGAAAAAAGGCAATAAAAATGATAGAATTATTTTAAGTAAAATCGAAGATAAAAACTTTAGTTCACCCTCCTTCTATTAGCAAAAACGGAAGGTTTACTTTTTAAATTGCAAAGTTTGGCAATCTTCAGCTGAATAAAAATACTTTTTTTCCAGCATTTTTAAGTCCTTGTGCAAGGATGATTTTTTTTTTTTTAAATATTGTTAAAGCCCGTTTTTACTACTGAGGCACCACAGGCGGTGGACACTGACGATACATGAGGTAAAATTATATATTGATAAAGGATTTTTTTAAGGAAGGAAATGTTCCAGGCCTAGGTTTAGGATACCTCCCTGGCATTTGCTATTTTTGAGGACTGAGGAAAAACGCGGAAAAAAAACCTGAGTCAGGGAGTTCTGGGACCTCCCACTCACGAGCCCGTGCCTTAACGACCTCGGCCACCCGTGGCAGTCAAGGATAACTTGAAAATAATTTCTACATACTGCAGGTTTTCCCTTAAAACGTGTTTATTTTACGAAAACCATTTACAAATCGCCAAAATATTCTTCCTTTTGGCTCTAAAACAGAGGCCCAACGATTGGATATGTCTTAATTACCGTAAAAACGTCTTCCATTTGAATACTAGAACCTTATTTGTTGAATTAAACTTGTGTTTAATTTAACGTAAGTTGTTTGTAAAGCATTTTGCCTTCATTTAGATATCTTCCTTGCAAGATTTTTTTCCCTCCTTTTCTTTCGATATTATTCTGGAAGATTCGACTTGTCACTTTCTTCCACTTCAGCATCCTTTTTGTAGCACAGGGAGACATCTTGATCTCTTAATTTTATATTGTTAGCTAAAATCGGAAAGATAACCCAGTTTTGAAATATCGCTTTTTATTTCTTGTTACTGGAGAAAGTATCTGCTGTAAATATGATTCCCTGACAATTAAGAGATTTCCTTTCCCCATGATGACGTACGAGCCATTATAAAAATAACGAAACTAGTTTTATTCTGCTCATGTTGATATGCTCTAGTGATCGTCATTTGCTGCTATACGAACTCTAACCACTTTCGGAATTCATTAATTCATAAGAGTCAGTCATTCTTTTAGGACGTGTTTTTATTTATTACCCATAAATTGAAACCACAACAGCACCGATCAGGGTTTGCGTGTATTACTGATTGCAATATTACTATCTACATGTAAATGAAAAACGCAGTGATACATTGAAAGTCAGCACTTTATTAACCTGTTCACTCTACAACAGGGGTGGCCGTGCCGAGTCAAAACCGATTTATACTCTGCCCGCAAAGCACAACAGCGAAGGATCGCAGAGTGTTTATCGATTCGATGGCTTAAGTTTGAGACGACTACATATTACTGGCCGCCACTGCGAAATGAAGCGATGTGGATTGCAAGCCTCTAGTTTGACTAGGAGTTCGCTACCTCTGCTCTGCAGCTGGTGTAGCATCTGCTTGATAATGTAATTACTAGCTCCATGTCTGTATGACAAAAAGCGATCCGACTGAATGTAAAAGCGATTTGCTCTAACTGCTATATCGCAAAGGAATAGTTCCATACTGTGACACCCTCTTTAGTCTAGCAGTGGAGATCTCCCATAGACCCAGCGGACTTCTTCACATACGTTAAACGTTACTATTGTAACTGATACGTTTAAACTTGTTATTCTTACTGTTCTGTTTAATCTTAAACATTACAGTGATAAGAGACAATGTTGTTCCGTGGAAGTCATTTATTTATTTTAAGTTATTTAATTTATTTTGTTTTATAAGAAGTTTTCATTTCGAAATTTACCAATCCCAATGACTACAATTTAAATTTTTTTTAAACTGAGTCATTTTAGATATAAGGGTAACTATAAAATAAATAGTTATTAAATTGTACATTTCACTCACAGCCAACCAGCTCCACTTTGAAATTTCAATTGGCATCACTAACTTGCCATACTCACGATTATCAAATGTTTTATTTTGTATCTTTGCCTGGCAACATGTATTTCTATTGTTGTTTGAGCTTGAATATAATAAAACATAAATCATTTAGCTTCATGGTGAAAACACAACGTATTTATGCTGTCACAATTATTAACATAGTGAGCATCTCTAACCCGGAAAGGTAAGGTTTAATAAAAACTTATCCAATTTAACCAGTTTTTCAGTACATTTCTGTAGTATATACACGAGACATACTTAGTGTATGTGCATGCATATAAACATAATTTAAAGGGAATGATACTTATGCTCAATAAGTAAAATTTAATTACTAATTTACCCTCACTCATATTGAAACTGCGCACAGAGTAAAAGTAAACTTTCGCACTTCACGCCTTAACAGTAACTGAGGACCACTCTGCTTATTTAAACATGCAATTGTTGCTTCAATAAGTTCACAGTTAGATATGGTGTACTTTCTGGGAAAATGTGTAACAACTTTACATTTTGTAAACAATTGAGGAATTGAGGAATAAAAGTTGAAGAAAACCCATCCTTTCCATACCATTATTGCAAACCATAGAGATAAATGTCAATCAAGCTGAAATGTGTAGCGGAAAGCCAGTTAGGGAAAATAGTCATCCTTTTGATTTAAGTATTCTGCACATGCTAATAACCAATGTAAAGCTTTGGAAATAAATGCCAATCAAGGTTAAATAATTTGCCAAAAAATATATAACAGAAATATAAATTGTTTTAGTAATGACCACAAAGAGTGTCCAACATCCAAGGATTCAAGAGTGTCCAACATAGAGGATATCCAGACAAGATAAAGCATAGAAATGCGTCCGGTTCCAAGAAAAGATGTTCAATATAATGAGGTGTTTAATATACAAGGGTGTCCAAATACAGCGGTTTTATTGTATTGCAATAATACTCCTCAACAATTCGCATACATTCTTTCCTTTCTCGTTAGTTACATATGTAACACTTTGAAACAGTTTATTATCAAAACATAATAATGCATTACATTCTCAGTAGTTTAATAGCAATACTTTGTCGAAATTCAAACAACAATCCAGGTGATCAGGCAACATAGAAAATAAAATAAGATAACATTAAATTCTCTTTAAAATTTAAATATAATGTGGGGGTGACATTTTAAATGTCAAATAGTAGCTGGGTTAAAGGACTAGATTTTTGTTTGAATTAAATATATTTTAAATATGCAATTTTTTAGTCTCTTCAAGTTTTGAAATGAACACCCTGAATAACGAATCACAGGCAAACGACAGGCTCAGCATCATTATCGATTCCCTTGTTACTGAATCTATCTCAAGATTGTTCGCATTCTTATTGGCTCGAACCACTAGATTAGCTTTAAGTTTGACGAACATTTTTGCAATGACGAATAAATGATTAGGAGAGCTTTAAGAAGCGAGCAGGCAATAAGCATTGAGATTTAATGCGAAATTTCTTTTAATAATTTTCTATTTTATTTGATGTCACATTTTTCATACAGGCCACGTTCTATAATTATTGTTGCGTCGTCCATTACAGTAACTTGAGAAGCAGTGGTGGATTAGTGTAAATGATAGTAGCAATGAACGTTTTATTGTACCAGTTTTAGAATATATTCAAATTACTACAACCGTCAAATGGGCCTTACAGCCGTACATGCTAATATCGTCATTATCACAATCAAAATGGTCATACACATATATACATACTAACACCCATATATATATACGTATATACAGAAATATACATGCTCACACACAAATATACAAATATTTCGACATATTTACGTTTTCTATGAGTAATTTGATATATAAATACATAAACATTAATGGAAAACTTACTCTTGACCCCGCTTCCATTTACCCACACCCCTACTCCAACTCCCCCCTCTTCACTATAGTCATTAGCCTCCTTTGTCGGGTGTTCTCTAGAAATATTCCCAAATTGTGTGAGTATCACGCAAGCACCAACACTTACCGGCAGATGTTCAAACTTCTATTGACATTCAGAAATTGCAGTGATAAAGTATATAGTCCGTTCTGCTTCATAATAGAAAACTAACCTTATTATCTAGAAAGTCTGCACAAATAATTGACCAACATGCCCCTCTCCATTATTATTTTAATAATACATTTAATATTCTTCATAATGCATACTTCACCAGCTTTAAATCTTACATTTATAATTCTTTTTTACTTAATTATATTTTTTCATGTTATAATATAGTACTCTTAATTATTTTGCTGTCTCACTCTTTTCCCTTCTGGCTTGTTTTGACTTTTTCCACGTATTACGCTCTTTTCGAAATTCA
The DNA here is from genome assembly GCA_030762175.1 of Metallyticus violacea. Classification (NCBI taxonomy): domain Eukaryota; kingdom Metazoa; phylum Arthropoda; class Insecta; order Mantodea; family Metallyticidae; genus Metallyticus; species Metallyticus violacea. The sequence goes on from CM060831.1 coordinate 123,145,265, forward strand.
ATTTTAACTTTTTACCACCCTCATTTGTCTGTCCTGGTGGTGTAGTGATAACCATACTTGTCTGCTAAACCCAAGATCGTGGGTTCAATCACGGCCAAGATCCACGTTTTTTTTTCTCAGGCTTAAAAATCCTAAGTATGGCTTCCTTATGTAGGGAAGTAAAACCGCGAGTCCCGTGTCGTACATTTACGGCACGTAAACACCTCAAGTCTGAAAGAAGATGCCTCTGAGTAAAATTTGCCGGCCGTTTCACGCCCTGAATTGAAAGGGACACTGATGACCTGAGATGTTAAAGAGCGTCCATAAATAAACCGGGGGGAAAAATACTGGTATTCTGTCCTTAAAGAACAAGCAAGGTATTCGAAATATTGGCGCTATTTTTGAGGCTTGGGACATTTTCCGCGGTATTTTGTTTATTGCTGCTTTTATAGTCATTATTTTTAGATATAAATATATAGCTAAAATAATGACGAGAAAAAGAAAACTATATATTTCGTACACCTACAAAAAAATTTTGGGAAAGATATATCAGCCTCATTGTGCGTAGTTAATTTAAAAGAAACAATAAAACATAGCGAGCATTGAATGAGTTAAATAATTGTGGCTGAAACGTTTAATAAGAGTAAAATTATGTTTTTTGTTATCTGATATTGAAACAGTAACAGAAATATTGAAAGTGGCATACCTTTAGGATAAAATTATTTTTATTTCATTTTGTTGTAACGCTTCAAACTTTTAAAAGCAATTTACGTGTAAACCACACCGAGTTAAATATGCATTCCACAACACTTTATAAAAAGAATGTGTATTTCAACTAAATTTAAGGAGCAATAACTTTTTCAAAAGAATTTACTTTATATTAAATAAATGTGTATTTTAATAAAGGATGCAGACATTATTTTTAAACTAGCATATTTAAACGTGAGTGTACGTCATACGACTTGGTTCTTTGTTTTCTGTGAGTATATGAAACGAAGGATTACAAAATGTTTAGCGCTATAAAGATAGGGTTCTGCAGTGGAAAAAGCAATTTAGTTTAAAATAAGAGGACTCCAGAAAGTGAAGTGCGGACTTAAAATACAAGTTAGTAATTTGCATAGCCAACAAGTGCTTACAAGCTGAGCGCAGGTGTAGTAGCGTTTCAAAGAAGAATTGCCTTTGAATTCTCTCTCTCTAGCGAGTTGTCTGTAAAACAAATTGACCGGCAAGAGCTGAGCACTAGAACACATTAAGTTGGCGAGAAAACTCATCTCTGCGAGTGGTTACAACTTTGTACAAGCTTCCTGCGGCGCAGCCAACGGAAAAACGGTTCAACTAACTACTGGCCATGTAAAGTTGCCGCCTCTGCTCTTGATTGTGTGTTGTTTTCGTGTTAACACGTCAAGAACTAAAAATACATTTCCACTCAAAGTGCAATTTAAGCGTAAATAACATTAACAGTCTATTAATCTGTAACATAAGATTAAATATCTTACTTTGATCTTAAATTTCAAAATTATTTGACCCCCTTTTCTTATTTTCTATGCATATACCTACCTGCATTTTATCACATTTTAATTGTTTTGTTAATTTAATAAGTTAATTAATTGAACAACCTTATTAGAAACATTTCAAATTAATGTTTATATTTCTATCGCCACTAAATAACATTAACAGTCTATTAATCTGTAACATAAGACTAAATATCTTACTTTGGTCTTAAATTTCAAAATTATTTGACCTCCTTTTCTTATTTTCTATGCATATACCTGCCTGCATTTTATCACATTTTAATTGTTTTGTTAATTTAATAAGTTAATTAATTGAACAACCTTATTAGAAACATTTCAAATTAATGTTTATATTTCTATCGCCACTGTTTTATATTTTTCTTTTTCCCGATTCTTCTACCAAAGTAATTTTAATTATGCTTAATATTTACAATAGAAAGTGTGCAGGAAGGAATATCCCCTGGTATATAATCGAAGAAACGCAACTTTACAGTATAGGAGAAGAGTCAATTTGAAATATAATTTATTCAGCAATAGACAGGAGATATAATTCACGTGCAAAAATTGCGTTAACCTTAGAAATTAACGCTCGTGTAAAGGCGAAAAACAGCAATGTAACATTACAAAAAAAAGCATAAACCTTGAAATAATGCCACATTAAATATACAAGAATTTGTCTTAACTTTGAAGAATAATTAACAGGGATAAAGCACTTTATAAAATTTCACATTTGAGAAATAAATTAAGACTTTTAGGGCCGCCCTCAAATTACAATAATTTCACGAACCAAGCTTCACATTAAAACATCCCCGTTAAATTAGCAAAACACAAAAGGAACTTAAACGCTTATACAATATTACCAAACCGCATAATACCTGGATTCCTGGTTCGGGCGAGTGGAGAAGACTTCACACCTACCTATGTAAAATAAAGATTGAGACACGTTTATTCAACCAACTGCCGAATCCATCTCGCTGATTACGAACATTGACAGAAACGAGCAAGCCAGAAAGATTACGTCATATGCTTCTATAACTCCTCCTGCCAGTGAGCGAGCCTTCCTGACGTGGAAAATGGTGAAGGGAATGGAGAAAGGAAAAAGAGAGCATTGAGAACAAAGGAAACACATGCAAGAACGACAGAATTTGGCTACCAAAAAGCGATGATTGCCCTGGACTTACGGACAGTGGAATACTGGTTAGATCACCTTGGATAATCTTTTGAGGCGTGGCGTGAAAGGAGAGTCTGCGGGTGGCTCTTTTATGATAGGATGTGAACATAGGTGTTATAGAGGTTGTTACCATAGATTGCTGAATTGGCAATACATGAATCCAGTATCTGGTTCCACCTCAGATAGCGGAACAGTATTCCGAACTAGTCTTAGAATGCACTTCTGGTGTATTGAAAGGAAACGAAGTGAAATATATAATATATAAATTACAATTTTAATAATAATTCGTCGGAATATTTTTCAAAGTAAAGGTTTTACTTATTATTTTAAGTTTTAATACATATATTAACCTATTTGTGCTATGGCATCTTTTATTTAACAATGTATTATATGGACATCGTCTTTTAATCTATTAGGAATGGGAATAATTTAAGCAAAATAGATGCTCTAATTATCAAAACTTCTAGAGAAAAATTCCGGAGATGTTTGTTTTCAGGTAAAAGGCAATAAGCATTGCATGATAAAACATAGAAAATAAAAATGTTTGATTATTATTTGAGTACAGACATTACACCCTTTTTAAGTTTATACAAAAGTAAATTATATTTTAAGGAAAAAATAATTGCTGAACATTCATTTTTATTGGAAGTTTTAAAAGAGTTTTAATTTTAATTAACGTAGCTCTTTACGTCATAGTCTTAAATACCAAATAGGAAGATATCTAAACATTTTTTCAGTTATTCATTTCACTTCTTGAGCTCATTTCAAACGTTTCCATATTTAATTAATTTTATCAAGCTACTCATTTGTTTACAGTCTACTCACGTCTCTTTATGTACACGAAGGTTAAAGGAATCTCTTTGTAAATCGAAACATAAATCTGATTGTTTTTCTTCTAGAGCCATATAAGAAGAGCCTTTAGAATCTTAATTAGCTTAAGGCCTCCTGCCGCGGTTGCAAAGATGGTGAATTTAATTTCATTCTTTTTCTCTCTTTTCTTAAGAATGTTTGCAACTGACGGCAAGCGGAAAATGCTGGGAAATATGATGAGTAGTAACATAAGCAAAGCTTTTGAAAAACAATGGTTTGTTATATAAGAACGGAATTACAAATATTAATTACCTTTGGACAAAGTGGCAACAAAATATCTATATGGCGTAATAAGAATTGTAATATATTTTTCTGAATTAAAACGAATCCTCTTATATTAAATGACGGCTTTACAATATGATGGACAGGAATATTTTAAAACAATTACGGGTTTTTTGGTATTACGAAGCAAAAAGATATAATTACTTAAAAAGCTAGAAACCAGAAATTCTATGCAATTCGGTGACTACACAAATGTATGTCTTATTTTAGATATTAGCAAAAAGTTATAACAAAAACTTGTTATGTATTATAAAATATAAATTGCTCACAATTTATAAACAGCTAAGAATGGAACACACATTTTATATGCATGTGAACACACCATTTCTATCAGCAATATACAAAATATGTTCTTTTGGATTTTAAACTGATCTATTTATAGTCATTTCATTATTTATTAAAATTTTTCATTTCGATATAACTGTAGTGGAATTATGGGTGACGCTGCCGTAGACATTGAATGCCAAATTTGTGTATAGTCCACGTTGACGTCATTCCTAACTACCACCACAATATGCTCAGCTAGTTAAGGGTTTGGTATTATAGCTGGATTTTTCCGATTGATACTTCTGGGGGGAAATGAGTGTGATTTTAAGTATAACAAAATCACAATGAATAGAAATGTACGTAGTGTATTAATGTTTTGTTATTACCACACAACAGTGCACAGTTCTGATTACGATATGCTCTGAGAATATAATTAGATGCAGACTGAATACCAGACAGACGTGTTATAGTTTATATTTCTCTCTCTAAAACTGTGTTTTTTGTCCTGTTTTGACTCGTTACTGTTTTCCTATATGGATATATTAAAACTCGAACACTCTTTATCATTCACCACAAATAGTACTTTTGCAGTTTCTTCCACGAAATATTAATCACCACTTATCTCTACGTAATGTTAAAATATAGCCTCTCTTTACGGATACGAACCACGATTTTTGCTAATGGAATTTAAAACACAACTTCTTTTTACGGAATTCAACGCATAACTAACAAAATTTTGAGCTATAAACCGTCACTTATTACAATAGTATTGTAATAATACTAAACATTACAATGCATTATATTTTCAACATACGTGTACTAAGGGAATGAAATTCGTTCGTTTCTATTTAGTCGCAATAAAGCTGTCTGTCTCGTGTTTCATTCTTGGTACACATTATTAATGTTGTTACGCTTGCCATTGGTTGATTCACGTAGTATTACAATTTTCTTATCTGTAGTTTTAATCTTTTCATATTCTTGGCTTTGTATGTGTTCCATTGAACCGTTACACTTATATTATTAAGTATTGTCATAAAAGCCATCAAACAAACATTAAGACATACATTGTAATAGTCCTTATCTGATATATGAAATCTATACAAATAATCTCTGCTAGATTTATGCTGTTTAAAACGTATTGCCAACGAATATTTGTTGTTGGAATTGAAAATTAAAACCTTTACCTAATATAAAAACATATGCAAATGAACTTATTAAATTTATTATGATTCAAAACATATTACCAATGAATGTTTGGAGCTGTAAATCAAATACTATGACTTTTATCTTACATAATAATATACGTAAATGTACTTCTTAAATTAACATAGCTAAATAGCTATTACTATTACATGTTTGTGGCTTTATATTGAATATTAAAGCCTTTACGTAAAACACAAACATATGAAAATGAACTTATTAAAATATTATAATTAAACAACTACTATCAATGGATGCGTAGGGCCTTAAATCGGATATTTTCCGTTTCACAACACAGCGTTTCATTCAGATATACTTTTGTGGGGGCTTCTCCCTTCCCCGAAGTTTGTTAATCGCTTCCGGAAGAAATATAATGGATAATATAGGTCTTCGATGCATCAAATAGTAAAAGTTGGTTGTAATAATTTTAATTAATTAGTGAAACAGTGCACAGGATGATTAATGCCTATTTGCCAGCTTTTTACTACATATTTCTTCACTAGTATTTGAATTTTTGGTTGCATATTTTATTCAGATGCTAAAACACTGAAAATTGTAATAAAGAATTCAAACTTACAATTAATTAGAACAAACACATAACTATGCATTGTTTTATTAAGTGTACTAAACGCCTGCTGCATGCAATGCAAAACCTGGGCTGCCCCTTGAGGATAAAACATTTTTTGTACCCCGCATGTTCATTTTCTGAAAGAAATACTGGTACCACACTGTACTAGATTGTAAGTGTGGAAGTGCATTTGTCGCTACGGTGCTGATTGCAGCACATGTATCAGAAAGTGTGTCTTAAATTCATTGTTCACGTTATTGCAGAATCAGCGTGAAGTTTGTAAACAATAAGCTAAGGCACAGAAGCGACGTTTAGAAGACTCTCCACGGTGAAGAATGATAGGGAGACGAGACAAAGCAGCCTTAAGCTAGTACAGTAAGATGGCTAAATGCACATCGTTCTTTATGTCCGAATAGAGCAGCAATTTCACAAATGGCTTCTCCATTCTCTCGACACCCTTGATACACAAATGATATCGATATCAAATGATAACCTCTGTACATGAGACCGACTGATTGAAACACGTTTTAATTAATATTATCACTAGTAGAACATTTTAAAGGGGTCTAAAGAAATACATGTCTCATTCATAAGCAATAGGAATTAGCAGCTTGTAAAGTGTGGCCCACCCCACAATAATACAGTCCTCACAGTTCTGACGGCATTGTGTCTGAGCCACAAATTTCTTTAAAAAGCACGTACTATGGTAATAAAACGTGCTCAGTTGCAATTTGAAATAAATATTTTCAAATGTGTTGTTGCATTAATTTATTAAAAGTTTTAATGCTGTTTAACGCCCATTTTAATTACAGAGGCACCATAGGCAGTGAACAATGATGATGCACGAAATGAAATGATACATTGGGGAAGGATTTTTTTTAAAAAGGATGTATTCGAGGAGATGAGTTTAGAGTATCTCTCTGGCATTTGCTATTTATGCTGACTGGCTAAAACCTTAAAAAACCTCAGTCAGGGAGGACAGTCCTAGCGGGAATAAACCTCCAACCTCCCTTCACGAGTTCGTGCCTTAACGACTTCGGCCACCCGTGGCAGTAATATTTAGCACGTGACACACTTTCGCACAAATGGAAAAACCGCACTCCCCCTTCAAAAATTTTCAGATTTGAGTGTAACAATAAACATGTAACTATCTAAAACAAGTAACTTATTGTAATAATGTGGTATTTCGGTGTCTTTAGCATGGAAGTTAATTTTGCATCACTACCAAGTTGTTATTTTGTGTAACGGAAGCCCGCGTGTTTCATGGCCATTTGCGGACAATATGATTAGTGTTTGGGATTATTTTTAATTAGAGTCTGTAAGTGATAACATTTCACCGTATTTTTAATAAATAAAAAGAGTTGTACACAGGCGGAAAATCTCATAACAGTAGAAACCTCCCTTCCCCTCAGTTTATAAAATTGTTTTTATTGAACATCCCAGTCATTAAGGTATCGATTATCGAAACTAAAACATATAGGTAGGGTTATCAAGAAAATTAAATGCCTACCTGTCTCTGTAAGACTATGAGCCTAACCACATAGCAATTAATGAAACGTTGTGTCCAGATTCATTGTGTAACTCTGGCGACCAGCTGTCTGTTTCCACTGACGCAGTTTCACATAATAACAAGACTGGAATGGTGCTGTCACTGACGAACGGTGGAGCGAAGTTCTCTCCAATGACGGTATCCAACCTTATTCACAAATGATTAGCGTCTGGAGGCGAACAAAACACACTTTGGACTTGCAAATCGTTTTTTAAATGCATTATTTACTGTAACTAAATGAACAATAATTATAAAAGTAGATAAGGATAAAACAACAAGAGAAAGTCACACTTGTAATGGCTATATTTCGAACTACTTGAGTTCTTCTAAGGCTATAATGGCCTGATGCCCTGACGCACTTTCGTAGCTCCGAAGCTTCCTTAACTCAATAAAACTGATATTGGTGCAGTGCTAAACTTGACAAGATTGATCAAACTATAACACGCAACTGGTTCTGTAATAACAAACAACCGCTAACTGCGAACTGAGAGCTGACCTAAGAAACTGCCTCTGACCAAGAACCGCAAAAACTGGTGAAAGACGGTCATGAGCTCCAAAATTGTAAGCTTAGATAAACGTAACGGTAGGTCAGTCTTTCTGACGCTCCCTTTATTCTTTCAAAATAATATTTTAGAAATATCTAGACAATTTCCTTGCATCTAAGAATTTCTATTGGACATTGGACTCATATAATGTCCTTCTAATCTTTCTTATTGACTATCTGTACCACGTGTCTTCGATCATATACCTATCAACTGATGCTGCTAGCTTCTTCCCTTCGAGAGGTTATCAGCTTGTCTCTTCACCCCCGTATCTGGCCTAATATTATTACATATACTCTGACTTACTAAAACAAAAGCTCAACTCTCTAACTGTATACGAAAAACACGTCTTTTTCAAGGATCCTGCTTTAGAATTCTCCAAGTAGTAGCGGTCCATCATTTGTTTGAGTCAGCTATACAAATATGTTACAATAAGCAACAGGCTTCTCTGTCCTCATCGCCAGGTTCAGTTTTTATGGCTCCGGTATTTTTGCACTCTGGTAGAAAATACCATATACACAACGCATCAATACATGTACAAGAAATAAAAATGATACTTCAATCATGGTTAAAATAGGAAAGTTGTAAAATTAACTAATATTGGATTGTAATTTATATCGGAGTGGCAGCTAATAAATTCGTCATTGTCCCATAAAACCACTATTTACAAAATAGTAGCAACAGGAAAATAATGCACTATCATCGTACACTATTAAATATAGAGAATGTATATGATGACACATTATTTCTGTTATCTCTAGAGACAAGGGCATGCAGATCAGGAGGTGAGGTATCGGCGCCAGTAGTTGTCTCTTAACGACGAGATAAATATGAAGGAGAGGAAAATGATAGGGATTAAAGCTCATAGAAAGGGCGAGGAATGAGATGGCGGGGGAGGACGAGGTTAATCCCAGCAGCGTACACGTCTTGTTTTCTGCTTCCTGGAGTTGATTAGTGTAACACAACCCAACCCAACCCAACTCGAGTTACATGACAAAAGACAGAGGCAAGTCGGGGTGTAGAGTTACACTTGTTCCAGACAATTGCGTGTGTGAGGGGAGCAATTTGTTAAGAAAATCTTGTATTACTGATTACAACTGCTCTCTGAAACTCTGGAGAAACACAAACTCTCATAACCATCAGCAGAGAAACAAAGGCGCCTTAATTCTATATGCGTCGGCGACACCTGGTAACAGCGGCTCTTTGTAATATAACCACGCCTCCTAATGTAAGCGTTGCATGTGATAAATAGTTAGCAACAGCAGGAAGTTCGTGCAGTTGTTTATTCTTGTTGCATTTTGTTATGAGCCAGAACTGTTTCTAAACCTCCAGAATGAACCCTCTTACCGAATTTTCCTCAGGATCTTTCTCCCATAGTTTGATAATAAGTTTATTTTTGTGTGTGACTGAATCTGCTTTCTTTCGTTCCTATAGTAGCGCATTCAGATTAAAGCACATATCTAATCAAGTTTTCATTGACCTTGGTCCCCCTTAAAACCTCTCGCTGCCGCGGACCCTTACCACTTAACTCTCAAATCCAAAATGTTCATCCTATATTTATTAAAAGGTGGTCAACACTAGGTTAAAACATTTAAAGCTTCAAACAAAAAAGAAATGCAAATTTATTCTGTATTAGAATTTATATCCTTACACAATAATATATCAAGAATATGAGATTCCTTAAAACTTAATATTAATAACATATGATGATACAGCGTTCCTTGTTAATTTTAATTTCTGAATGACAGTGATTGTATTTCATTACTTAGAAGCCATTATATATCGGGTTGAATAGGAGAATTTTGTATTCTTAATCCTAATTCTATGTTGTTCAAATGTTTTGTATACCTGTTTTTCAGATCCATGAGTGGAACGAGTGCTTTTTATATACAGCAAATTTTTACGAAAGACATCAATACTTTCATGATCTTCTTTGATAAATATTCCTGAAAGTGTGTCTAAAAGTTTGTCAATGTCTTTTCTTTGGTCTGTTATTTCAGAACTAGTCTTCATCTCCTCTGATCTTTTCTATTTCATTCAAAAGAACTGAAAATGAATCTCTGATCCAGTTTCTATTTTCATTAGACACAAGAAAACATTCTTTGAAAGTACACTAGTATAGAAAGCATAATACATTTAATATACCCAAAGCTCTCAATTTACTTTACGTCAATAAATATATTCGTAAATTTGTATATTTTTGTTTCTATGGTAGCCTAATGCTTCCTGAAGCCCCTGGGAGCTTTTGAGAACTACAAATGTAATGCATATATTTTGTAAAGGAATTAATGAACAACACTATTTCTTTTCGTATCTTAGACAAGTTACTTGAGATAAGGAATTGGGATTCATAGTTTTTAACTTTCATATGAGAGCATAAAAACCCCAAATATGTATAAAATCAGAAATTAATGGGATACAATGACACGAGGAGAATTATATGTTACATTAGCCAAATTTTGGAATAGAAAAGGTTAAGACGGTGACAGATAAAAAGTTAACTCTTTAAATATGAAAGCAATAACAAAAAATCAGCTAATTTTAATGATGAAAAAAATGTGAAAATTAGACAACATTCCAGAAGATGAGTGGAATTTATGATTAATATCTATAAAAGAGGCGATAAAAATACTTGTGGAAATGCGTATTGAAGATGCACGCTTATTACACGCACCATAATTTGGATATTTCAACACGTACTTAAAGCAGGCGACTAACAAACGTTGAAAGAGGGAGTAACGTGGAAGGAAATCCAGACATTTATTGTGAATTTCGAGAGGAAACATCAGATAACGAAGTTATGGGGAGAATGTTAAGATTTATGTTCATGCACAATAGTAAATCATATCAAGCAAAAGAGTAAGGATGTCATGTTAGATTTGATAATATTTCAACCACATACGCAAACATCGTAACGTAACAGTTATAAGGTATATTTAATATAAATTAAATATATTAAGTTTCTCAAGTGTATTCATGTTGGTAAAAGTGGAGTCCGGTATATAATTACAATAACGTAAATTTACATTTCCAGTTCTAATTAAAAGAACGGAAAGAGGCGAAATTGAACTTAATATGAAGTAAAAAATAATTTTCAACCTGTAGCCCATAAGGTTATCTTGGAGTGTCAATGTGGATTTGGAAATGATAGTCAAGGAGAATTGTGGAGAAATTAATGCTCCATTTAATTTTGTTTAAGACATTATATTACAGAATTGTAGGATAACAAGCTAGTTATTGTGCTATTAGTTGTGGTCTATTATCTCTATTATTTCATTTATACTGGATTATATTATAGAAAAATGACTAAAATAATCTAAAAGGAATTTATCTAGGAAACAGTATCTATATAATCACATCTTATTTACTGATGATCAGGTGCTAATTGCTAAATTCGAAAAGTATTTACTTACAGCAAAATGCATAGGTAATGAACTTAATAAATGCCTATTAAAGTACAACATTAAAATAGTTATATCTGAAACTAAAATTATGCAAAGTAAGACGACCTAAAATATTGATTGATTCCAAAATAATAAATTAGTTGAAGGTTTTTAAATATCTGTACACTATCCATAAAATATGCAAAGGAATACAATTATAAAGAGAAATCTTCGGAAATAAAATTGTGTAAACATATCTTAGGAGAACTATGAGATATTAATTAAAATGCTCAATATTATATCAGCGTTGACATAATGCAGTGAACTGGATAATAGACAATAGAAGAAAAGAAACTTGCGAAATAAGTTCTCTACAGCAAACTAGGGGAATCACCAGAAGAAATCGGTAAAGTAATGAAATTTGCAAAGAATTTCAAGTAAAGCCAATGATAGAAGAAATGCAGCACTATCAGAAACAATGGTCCTCTCACATATACATTGTTGCCCCATATTTGCATTCAATCAACCGCAGGGAAGTAGATGATGGCCTACACTTCACACGATGGAAACAACGGTTCTTTTAGTTTTGAAACCGGACTATGCAGTTAAGCTGCACGATCGTGAATACCATTTTTAGCGTACACGTGCAGTCTCATTACAGCGTCATTGTGTATCTGGAGTCGTTGTTGGTACAGTCGGACGCAAGAGCGAGTAAAAAATTATATAAAATGGACCGATTTTTGTGAAGAGTACATTGCCGAACCTTGCGACGCTGGCTATATCTTTTTTTTTTTAATTTGGTTTATTTGTGTACAGAAGGTATTCATAAATATATACATTAAGCAGGTTATTGAACAATTTATAGCTCAAAGTTTTTTGATCACGTTCTGTGTTTTTGGTCCGTGAACATGTTTTCATATATCATATACTTATATGCCGCTTATGCCTTTAGTTTCTGTTGCCAGATATTCATGGCTTCAATTTTAAAATGCGTATTTAAGAGTTATGGTCAAACTATAAAGAAATATTTTTCTCACACTGCAGTTGAAAACTCATTATAAGTGCATATAACCGTAAGAGCTTAAACATTCTTTTTTTTTATTAATTATTTTAACCGCCAGTTAGCGGAATTTACAGCTACGTTCTGCACAGGACATAGTAAACATCCTGCACTTGTATTTTACCGACATTTAATAGTAGTAGTAATGAACTTTTACTGTCCATTACTAGACATGTTTACAAGTACACGAACAATTATATCTGTCGCTTGGGCCTTACGACCGAGCACTCTAATACCGAAACTTTAACAACGAAAAATGTTATTCCCATGAACGATAACATTTGCTTTAACTACCTTTATGTGCATACAAACATTTGATTATAACCCATACTTTGTGCTCTTTTTAGTGTTTCATTTTTATATTTGAACATTTGATTATTAATTAACTAGACTATTATTTAGCAGTGTGTTGCTTGTTAAATGATTATATACTTACACTTTTATTAAATACTATTCTCAACAAAGATCAGGATAGCTAAAGCAAGGAAAACGATCATTTTATAATTTATAGGTGAAAATATTATATCCACTAATTCGAATTAAGAAAAACATACTATATTATTACAATGTTTTATGCAATGAGGGTCAGACAAATTTATTTACAACTGAATTTTAATTACTTTTTTTCTTTTTTACATCCTATCGGGTTTTCTTTAAATACGCCTATAAATTTCCATGAAATGATAGGAAAATTAATCATTTGGATAGTATACTAATTTAACGATTTATGATTAAGCTCTTGAGCCAGATCCAAAACATAATTACTGAATATACGTCTGTTGCATTTTCCATAAAAAAGAGGCAACGATTTTCATACAATGATTAATTAATGAAGTTTTATTTGGAAGTGAATGGTGGCGCAAATCCAAACTGAGCTAGATATAGTTCTCGAGAACTCAGCACTATGCCAATAGTAGTACTATTTGGCAGTGGCAAGATATTTTACAGAATATTTTAAAGTAAGAAATGTTATTTTAAACACCATTTTATTTGTAAACAATTGGGACATATTTGGGGATTGGATTTGGTTTATTTACGGACGCTCTTTAACATCTCAGGTCATCAGCGTCCTATTCAAATCAGGGCGTGAAATTTTGCTCAGAGGCCTCTTCTTTCAGGCTTGAGGCTCTTTTTCGTGCCGTAAATGTACGACATGGGACCCACGGCTTTACTTCCCTTCCGAAGGAAGTCATACTTAGGATTTTACGCCCGAAAAAATCCATCGATCCTGTCCAGGATTAAACTGGCGATCTTGGGTTGGAGGGTAAGTATGGTTACAACTACACCAGCAGGACCGACTTTATATTTGGGGACTAAGGACAAACTGGAAATGAGTCAACAAATTAAATAAAACCATTGCCCAATATAATATGAAAATAAAACAAGAAAAACAAATACTGTGACATTTTTGGAAAAACCTCACTGAGGATGCAAAATTATTTACCATACCTGCGTGTCCCATTGCAGGAGTCTATTCTGGTAGTTTACTTGTCTCGTAAACCCAGATCATGGGTTCAATCCCAGCCAGGGTCGATGGCTTTTCCGGCGTAAAAATTCTAACTATGGCCTCTTTCGGAAGGGAAGTAAAGTCGTGGATCCATTATTATAGAATTACGACATGTAAAAGAACCTAAAGACTGAAAGAACAGATCTGTGTGCAAAAAATATCGGTTGTTTCACGACCTGAATTGAATGGGACGTTAATGGCCAAATATGTTAAACAGCGTTCGTGATTAAAAGACACAAAAACAAGTTCAATGCTGTTCTTTGGAACAGAGTTGTATCCAAGGAAATAAAGAAAAGAATCCTTCATACATTAGTGGAGAATATATTAATTTAGGGGGCAGAAGGTTGGACTTTGACTGAACGCCAAAAAGGTAAACTTGAGGCAGTGGAGATGGATGACATACGCCAGGGTATCTGGGTTGGAAAGAAAACGAAATGAAGAGGTTAGACAGATTACGTATATGGAGGAATCAGTTGTGGAAAGAATCCAGAAGCGGGCTCTACAATAATATGGTCGCGTTAGGAGAATGGAGGACGAACGATGGCCCAGAATTCTTTTGGAGTGATCGTGGATAGCAGGAATTAAATTAAAAAAATTGTTTTTGATTGTTTTATTTACGGAGGATCTTTAACATCTCAGGTCATCAGAGTCCCATTCAACTCAGGGCGTGAAACGGCCGAAAAATTTTGCTCAGAGGCCTCTCTTTCAGGCTTGAGGTTTTTTATCGTCGTAAATGTACGACACGGGACCTACGGCTTTACTCCCCTTCCGAAGGAAGCCATACTTAGGACTTTTACGCCCGAAAAAATCCATCGGTCCTGGCCGGGTTCGAACTCGCGATCTTGGGTTTAGGAAAACTAACAATAAAAAACTACGCAACATGCAAGAGGAAGATTGGCAAGATCGAGAGATATGGAGACGGGGAATAAAGGGTACCTGTTGAAAAGCCTGTTGAAAAGTGGAACAACCCTTAAAAAAAAAAAAAACTTCAATTTTTTTTTTTCAATTGTGGTACAGTTTGATGTACAATGAACGGTAAAACAAGAAGAATCACGCAAATGAAGTTTTACAAGATGATGGCTCCTCCCATGCTCATTTAAGATGTGAAAATTAGACAATAAGAAAATCCAATAATAGAAGAATCGAAGCGATGGAAATGAATTTTTTACGTTCAGTAGTGGGATTGACCATTTTAGATAATAAACCTCAGTCAGAGAAGACGGTCCTTGGTGAAAATCGAACCCCTTACCTCTCGCTCATAAGTCCGCACTTTAACGACCTCTGTCACCCGTGATAGTAATTTGGCTTCGAATTTACGTTTCATCTTTCCCTGACTAAACCACCAATGTTCTTATTGTTCTCGAACTTAAAGTTTTGGCTAGGTTGAAAGTTTTCGTTGACTAGTATTATCATAGATGCACTCAGTGATTACTGGTAGTAATGGACACTTTATTATACCAGTATTAAAATAAATACAACTGTCGCATGGGCCTTCCTATGCACATGCTAATGTCGTCCTTATAGCAATCAAGATGATCATACACATGCATACATACATATATACAAATACTTCGATATATTTACGTTTTCTATCAATAATTTTATATGCAAATACATAAACGTGAATGGAACCCTTCCTCTTGAGCCCCTCTTCCATTTACTCACACCCGCTCTCCAACTCTCCTCTCTTCATTGTAGCCATTAACATCCCTTGTTGGGTCTTCTCTAGAAATATTTCCAAATTGTGTATCTCACATGCTCCAACATTTCCCTGAAAATGTTCAAATTTCTATTGGCATTCAAAATTGCAGTGATAAATGCTCATTTCTTAATATCTCCGTTTCCCTGCATTCTGTCAAAATATGCCTCCAGGTATCGCTTTCTCCGCACAATGGGCAAATTCTTTCTTCGAGAACATTAACTGTTTTATTTCCTTTCCAAGCCCCTAATCTGAACCATGCAAGACCACTTACTTCTTCTCTACCACAGATATCTAAATAATGTCCCCTCTCCCACACTGGATGTATTTGAGCCTGCAGGTTAAGCGATACTTTTTCTGCTCATTGAGACTCAATATTATGTCTATCTATATCTCGCAAACATCTGTTAACTATTTTCCACATATTTCGTGTAATGTCCTCTCCCCTTAACCAAATATACCCCAATCCAATTTTGTCTCAGCCTTTTCTTGTTTTTGATGCCCATACCGTATGCCATCTTTTCCTTATTTGCTCTACGACTAGTATTCAAAATATAACAAAAACTATTTGTTCGAAACTCGCTGGATAAAGTGTAATACTGTGGATGTTTTTAACTATCTTTTTTGCCAAAATATAAAACACGTGCATTATTTTAAAGTTGGATATAGACTGCTAGGGGCCAATGGTTCAAAAACAACAGAACTGCAGTATATGGGTGCAATAGGAGTAACTGCAAGAAAGAGATTTTGATTGCTTAGAAGAAACTGGAGGCTCAGCGGTAACCATTCGAAAGATACAAGCTATTCCCAAAGCAATTATCTCGGTCGCGTTTGGATCGTTGCCCCGCAGTAGAAAACCATTTCGGAATTTTTACAGCATTTTTGTACCAGATCTTTTATCGGCGATTATAGGCATCTTTTATTTGTAATTTAACGTTGCCCAAGCAGTTCATGCCCTGTCTTCGTACAATTGGGTCGGTCCTGTGGTGTAGTTGTAACCGTACTTGCCTTCTAAACCCAGGATCGTGGGTTCAAACCCGGATGGATTTTTTTCGTGCGTAAAAATCGTAAGTATGGCTTCCTTCGGAAGGGAAGTAAAGCCCTGGGTTCCGTCTGTACTTTTACTATACGAAAAAGAACCTCAAGCCTGAAAGAAGAGGCCCCTGAGCAAAATTTGTCGGCCGTTTCACGTCCTGAGTTAAACGGGACGCTTATGACCTGAGATGTTAAAGAGCGTCCGTAAATAAACCAAATAAACAAAAACAATTAAGACTATATATTACTCTCCTCGTACAACTTGGCCTCGTGATGAAACCTGACCTTCAGTCAATAAATCTTTCTTTATATTCATGCCGTTTATATCCACTCACTTCGTTAACTCAGCAATAGAAATACAACAAAAATAAAGTGGAGATGAGACTATTTTACATCGTTAGGATCAGAGTGACTTTTACAATAACAGCATAACAGACGAAAAAATAATATTTTGCGCCGTTTATTGCACAGCTGGTTCTCAACTTTTCGACAAAGTGGAAATTAAATAAAAGTAAAAATACGAAGTGTTAATGTAATGGATGAAGTATAATTCATTTTAATATCTTTGACATTGTATGTTTCATATTTCCCGTGAAGTTCAACAAATATAATTAATCTGTTTGAACAAGTTGTATTAGTAGCAACAAGAGCACGTGTTGCGTGTTTCAAGCCAGTTATAGCGTGTGATGGCCACTAAACATAAACTGCATTATTTACTGTGCCACATAACAAAGTGCGGTAGAGGAGTCACTCTATGGCGCCAACTTCAGCAAGTGACGTCGGGGACCAGCGTTAATTAACACATCATTCCCTCTCGCTCTAATTGCTTCCAGAGAGCAGACTGTCCGACTACAGAAGGGCGTGAATTTCATCCCTATTTGGAACGAACAGCCTACTATGTAATTACGTTACCGGGTCAAAGAGGTCGCTTCATCAACGAGATATTCGGCATTGCAAAAAAAAAAAAAAAAAAAAAAAAAAAAGCTGGATAGGTTTAGAGTCGTTCTGAGCCATACCTAACCTCCTCATGATTCGATGTATTAGACCTTCAAGGTAATTGAGTAATGTCAAAAGTTGGTCGGTTATAACACGCTGAAAATCTGTTACCTTGTTACCAGATTGTGCTTAATTTTTTATTGTCTGTAAGAGTTTGGGAAGACCAAAAAATTGTCGACGCCAATTGTAACTGTACTTTTGTCTGTGAATTTCACCTGTCTCATTTTCTATTGTAAATTTATTTCATGGCTCTAACACATTAAATTAAGAAAAGAATCCGGTACAAAAACGAAAAAAATAACAATAATAATAATTTCGAACCTTTTATCAATGTTTAAGGGGACTTACAATCCATATGTACATTATGCAAAAATTTGTCTGTACTAGCCGTCAAAAATCAGGCCGCTTATGGTTGTTTGAGGGAATAATACCTTAAACTTTTTCTAAGATGTTGCTCACAGTCTTAGGAAATTGTCTACTTTAAGCTTTTTCTAGAAGAGGTAGGGAATATATGTACTTCAGTTTAACGTATTTTTGCGGGAGGCCAAATTCAATCATTTACTAACAGTTCTTTTTGACTTGCATTCCAGCTAGTGCGACGCACACGGAGTTAAAGTTACGTGAGTCACCTGTCATAATTACAAGTGTCCGCGCTGTGAGCTACATTGGACTGCTAGTCGCCGTTTAATGTTACAAAATGAAGCATTATTTCTTTGTAACTGAATCTATGGTTAACAAATTAGCATAATTCAGGATATTAATGCGTCAGTGTTGTTAACTACAACAGGTTAATGAAGTGAATTTTATTATAGTATGCGTTACTGAAATGTACCGCTAAAGCAGATAAAAATATACAGGAATAGCCTCCATACTGTAGAGGAAAGCAAAATTTGAAGAATAACTGAAAAATATATTATGAGTAAATACAATTTTATTAAAAGAAGTAGTCAATGCGTGGTTAGTACTCATCATAAAATAAAATTAATAATATGTCCATTATATTATTGATCAAAATTGTGCGAGTAGAAATGCTTGGAATTCTTAAGTAATGTAAGGAATGTAAGGAATTCTTACATCCACGTAGTCGGCGACTGGCGCGACCCTAGCAACTTGCGTTCAGCTGCAGTTGCAGGACAAATATAATGCTCTATATTTGGAAATCTGTTAAATCACCTAGGTATGTCATGTTGAGAAGCTGTTATAGTTTTTTAATATGTAAAGATTTAGAAACTGTGTCTTGAGGGCTACACAATATCAACATATTTGTGCTCCGCCACATTACACAACTTATAAGCATGTAGTTGAAGCACTTGTTGCTAAATTTATTAGAGCTCGAGGGTTACTAGAAATATCACAGATTGCTTATTTTGGCGGAGGACACTGGCTAAAGATAAAGTCAAAATCAATAACTCTTGGAAATACTTTTCATGAACTGGATTCCGAATAGAAATGTGTTTACGTACAAGTCCGTCTTCAGGAATATATCAACATAAAATTAAATTGCCTTGAAATACAGTTTTAAAAGTAAAGTTAAAGAACCTTTGAACCACCTTGTATATTTTACCTTTCATTAGCGAACCTGAGTTTGCATTACGGCTTCTGACTGGAGGATCAACAATCATTGCAATCATGCGTAAATAAGCTTTCTGTACTTCCTGAGTCATCAATCTTTGTGTGATCGCAACTCTGCCTCGTATTCTCTCTGGTTGTTTTATCAACTCCGAAGTTGTGCGTCAGTGTTGTGGAATTTGTGTAACTACTGCCAAGTACCGCCACGAGTGGCCGAGGTCGTTAAGGCGCGAACTCATGGGAGGTCTGGGTTTCGAATCCCGCCAGGACCGTCCTTTCTGGTTAAGGTTTTTTTTTCCAGGTTTTCCTCAGTCCTCATAAATGGCAAATGCCGGGGAGGTACCCTAAACTAAGGTCTTGAATGTTCCCTTAAAAAAATCCTTTCCCAATATATCATTTCATCTCATGTATCATCAGTGTCCACCGCCTATGGTGCCTCAGCAGTAAAAAGGGCGTTAAACATTATTAAAAAAAACTGCCAAGTAAGTGACTCAAATTGATATGAAAGTGAGGTAATATAGCTTAAAAGTGAAATGTTTGATACCCACATGTGTTAAATATGGAATACCCAGGATAAATATCTAAGCTTGAATGTTTTGTTCAACAGATCTTTTTATTTTTATTTATTTATTTATTGCAATCCGTAGTTTTCCATTGACTAAGAGAAAATGACTTTGTATAGACCTGCATATAAGAGCACAGACATTCAGTGATAAAACCATGTTTTCAACAATACTGTGCACTATTTTTGAGTAGCTGTTAATAAAATACGGTAATGTTGTTTGAGTTACGAACCGGCAGAACGCGGCTCCCTACTGGGAGAAACAATTGTGGTCCTATAAAGCATGTACAAGTAGCAACTTGTAGTTCATTTGGGTGAGGGTTTGTCAGTGCTTGGTTTGGCGTTCGTATTACTCAGTGCTTTCACTGTGTGTAAATAAATGTTATTTGTTCCTCGTTAGATCAGCCAGTACATATATATGTTCAGCAATGCGATTTTACTTAAGACACATATGTAAAAAGTATTCTCGCAAAGAAATGGTAATGCGACTTGTGTCCCAGGTTGAACAACTTTCCAGCGCCAGTGCTTGCTAAAAAGTACTGAGACAGGAGCTCTCAATGAACAGAAGCGTGTTCCAAACAGCCCTGTTTTTACAGAAGAAAAGTTAAGAAGACATTTCCTACGCAGATGCCTCTGAGAGGTATTTTTGAACCTCTTATAACATAGGATATGCTTAATGTTATCATCAGTTTTAAATACAGTATCATTTAATACTTTCAGTAAATAAAGAAAAAGAAAAATACTAGCTTTACGAGCAGCGACACTTGCTTCCCTAACTCAAACAGCCTCATTGTGTAACGACCGTTATTGCAGGCCTACAAAGGAAACAGTGTCTGAAAATTAACAGCTGATTATTGTAGATTGTTTCAATGCTAAAAAAAGATTCATTACATAATCGTGAAAGGGACGCTGATGACTTTGAGATTTGATTTGAAGGGAACATTTAATCAAAGTATGACTACTATTAAATTTTGAGAAAGATTTTCTGAAAATGTACATGATATCTATACACTTAAATTTGCAATTAAATATTTAAACAAGAATGTATTAATATGCATTTTCCTCATATCTTCTAATTCTCTTTGTAAACATTTCTTAAGTAAGAGAGATTCAGTTTAAATCCTATAGGTATAAAGAACATCAATATGCCAATTTTCTCATTCTATGCATTTGTGCAAAGTAATCTAGAGGTATTTTTTTCAATATCGGGATATCTTAAAGCATCCTATGATTTGTAATTAAAGAGTTAAAGTCAGTACTGCTAGTTGAAGCCGTTTAAACAGTATAACCCTTATATACGTATTCAAAATCTTACTGAAAAATTAATATTGATACGTTTTAGCTATATAAAGTGGTTTTCAGTTAATCTGCAAAGTGGTTAGGTCTGACCCGTTCCTTATTTTTCATCCAGACTGAAGTTTTCAAATAAGTCACAAGGATTCGGAATCTCTTCAGAGCGACATACTATGGTGATGAAAAAAACTATGCCCTACTTAAAATAATGAGATCATTCTCTTTCTAAAGAAAGAGTCTGCTTTGAAAACTTCGGGTCACGTCAGGATTTGAACCATAGATTTTCTGAAGCTCCTACCAGTTGACCTACCGTGTCCCCCAAGCACAGAATCACGAACCTCTCTTAATCTGTTCTACACAATAATATTCTGGAGACATCCCCAAGATTTCTCAAATTTGAGAGATTGTTCCTTAACAGGAGACTCATAATGCTACGAGTATTTGACCCAGACTTTTAGTACACTATATGAAGATTTATGTGTATTAAAAAGAGAGGTAAATATTTTTCATACTAGTCACTGTAGGACATATGCTAGAAAGAAGAAAACTACCTAGAAATTTACTGATATTTTTGCCCTGACCAACCGCGGATATTTAGTACTCAAAGCTCCGTCCTGATGGTCTCGGATTAGATTTCAAGCCTGTTATGAAGATTTTTTCTTTACTAAGAAAGCTCTTCATAGCAATAATGATCCCATTTGGTTAATGATTGTTGGTTTAACCATCCTAAGGCAAAAATCATCATTATAATAGAGATAATACAGTCACGCTTCTAGGCATCCCAACGTTACGTTCTCGCTAGGGTGAAAGAAAATTTGAGTGGACGTGTGTGGCGTTGCGAGATAAAAGAAAAAAGAAGCAAACTGCCCTCGTATTTCACTATTCCAATTCATCATTGCAAAAAAGCTATTTGTTAAAAAGTTTGCTTGTATTCAGACTTTTATGGTAACGAGTTATTTATGGTTTTCAGCGGTCGTGAACTCCAGTTCTCCTCGAACTGTACGGAAAACATTGTACTTGAACCATCTTGAATATCAATTATTATTTTTTCACCTCTCACATTATAATGAAATGTTAAATCCACAAGTTTAAAAAGAGCATGAAAACATACGGGTAGGAAAATATGTGTTGAATGCTATAATAAATAAGCTAGAGAAGGATTTGCAAATGTCAGAACAACTGTCAAGCTGCTGAAGATAGTAAGAGAAAGGGGAAAATAATGATAATTCCAATGTGTGGAACAAAGGATTAATATCCGACATAGTTTATTAGAATATACGGAAACTAGCTTTTGAATGAAGTTACTTTTGAAGATATGGCGTAGGTAATCTTCCAACAGGAGTAGTTGGAAATAAAATATTGAATTTAAGTTCGAGAAATCAAATGAAGAAACAGAAAGAAATTGTTGAATGAATCAGCAAACAATTTGGTTGATTTGTTTTACTTACAGACGATCTTTAACATCTCAGGTCATCTGCGTCCCATTCAAATCAGGGCGTGAAACGACAGTTAAATTTTTCTCAGGGGCCTCTTCTTTCAGGCTTGAGGTTCTTTTACCTGCAGTAAATGTACGACACGGGACCCACGGCTTTACTTCCCTTTCGAAGGAAGCCATACGAGGGTTTGTTCGTCCAAAAAATTCCATCGATCCTGTCCGGGCTTGAACCCGCGATCTTGGGTTTAGAAGGCAAGTATAATTACCACTACACCACTCATCAAACAAGCGGAAGAAGTGAAATATCTGTAAAATGAATGGTAGAGATGATGGTTATAGTTATGTGGGTGGCTCCAACATTTGAATAACCAAAGTGTTGTGGATAAAGAATCACTAAGAATATCAGAAAGCAAATTGAAATAATATTTTAGTAGAAAGATTTATAGCTAACAAATACAAAATGATGTGCAGTGAGATTGGGCATTGGGAAGGGTGTTTCTCTTCTGGAAACCTGAAAAGGGGGTGGGGTTTCACCGATATAAGTAATTTGAAGTGGTCAGAGTGTCTTTAGAAGATTCAAGGACCCCATTAACAAAGAAAGATGTTTTGATTTTATATATTTAAACTAAGCAATTTAAAATGTATAAAGTTCTGTATATTTTTATTTTGTATTTCTTGTATAGAACAGTTTTTTGAATGGTGTTTAACGCCCATTTGTACTACCGAGGCAGCACAGGCTGTGAACACTGGTGATATATGAAATGAAATGAAATGATATACTAGAAAAGGCTTTTTTTAAGGAAGGAATAGTTCCAGACCTAAGTTTAGGGTACCTCCCCAGCATTTGTCAGTTATGAGAACTGAGGAAAACCTGGAAAAACCTCAGTCAGGGAGGACGGTCCTGGCGGGATTCGAACCCCAGACCTCCCGCTCACAAGTCCACGTTTTAACGAACTCGGCCACCCGTGGTGGTATATAGAACAGTGAATAGAGTAATTCATTTACAGGGAATGTTGCCACTTCGGCTTGTATTTGATTTTTTTTTACACCAACTGGAATTGCAGTAAACGTGACACTATGAAAGTGGCATATTTCCTTTTAATTGCTTACATGCTTAATTTAGCCCAAACTTTTAAGATCTCAAATAAAAAAAGTATATATGCAATCATAAGTATTGCTTATAATAAATTCACGAACTTACGAACTTATAAAAATGTGTTATATTTCATAAACTATGTACTTTTACTCAATATTATTAAAGCAAATGACGTGAAATGTTTTGCAGTTAACTTTTATGTGTACTAAAATATTCAAAATAACGTGAAAAATTTACACTCAATAATACGAGGTGGTGTCCAGAATATTCGGGACTGGTGCTGCCATCTGTTCAAAAACTTACTTTGACACTAATGAGCGCCGTCATCCTCGAAGTAGCTCCCTTCCACACATATACACCGGTACCAGCGATTCTGTCATTTTCCAAATGCATCTTGGAAGTCATGTTCTTTGAGTGTTTAGCACAGACAGCGTTTCTTCTTGAATGCTCTCAATTGCGCCGAACCGGCGTCCTTTCAAGTTGATTTTCACTTTGGGGAATAGAGCGAAGTCGCAGGACGCCAAAGCAGGCGAGTACGTCATTTTGTTTTTCGTCAAAAAGCTCCTGGTGAACAAGGAATTGTGACAGGGCGCATTATTGTAATGCAACAGCCAGTTCCCTCGTCGCCAAAGTTCGGGCCGTCGTCTCCGCACATTTTCACGGAGCCGTCGCAAAACGTCACAGTAGCACGCGGAATTCACTGTAAGATTTGGTGGGACGAATTCTTTGTGCACAATCCGCTTGATATTAAAGAAAACGAGGAGCATGCTCTTGACTTTGCTCTTGACTTCTCTCGCTCTTTTTGGTCTTGGTGAGTTCGGGCTCTTCCACTGGGAGGATTGTTGTTTTGTCTCAGGGTCATTAGCGTACATTCAGCTCTCGCCGCTGGCGAAGACCCTGGACAAGAAGGTTGGGTCATCGAATACGGCCCGACGAAGCTCCGTGCAAACTGCAATACGCTGCGCCTTCTGATCAGCAGTCAGGATCCTTGGCACAAATTATTCGGCGACACGATGCATGCCCAATTCATCAGTTAAAATTCGTTGACATGTCCCATAATCAATTCCCACTTCATGAGCAAGGTCTTCAATGGTTCGACGTCGATCCTCACGAACGAGGTGTTGAACTTTAGCAACAATGTCGGGCGTTGTGCAGCTGATGGGCCTACCGGTGTGAGCAACGTCTTCAGTAGCTGTATGGCCGGCCCTGAACCGAGAATGTCAGTCAAACATATGTGTACGACTCATGCTTTGTCCCCCAAACACTTGTTGAATCATTGCGAGAGTATCCGTACCATTTTCCCCGAGATTTGCACAGAATTTGATGCACACTCTCTGTTCTAATCTTGGATCTATCGTAAAATCGTCACACACTACACCAGAGTATCATGAAAAGTACTATAGAATCTCAACACATCTACCCAGCTGCAGAAACTTTAAACGCCACTCAGCAGATATGCTGGTGTTGCTATCTAGCGGTACAAAACTCTACGGCAACTACTGTCGAGATGGCAGCACCACTCCCGAATATTGGGGATACCATCTCGTATACTATTAAAACCAGTAATTATAGTAAAATATTACTAAAGTTATTTTATTGCATAATTAAATATAATTTCTGTTCTTTACACTTAGTTTAGAATAGCACTTTTAAAAAATAATCATTTTAATAAAAGTATAAATCAATTTATAATACTTGATGAACTGTTGAGTACAATAATTATGTAATATTTATGTTTTTATAAAAGGCACTAAGTGATAAAATGATATTAAGCATGTATGCTAATTATTTGTTAAGTTAGCATAAACATATGATTCGTGAATTAAATAAAAAGTGTAGTTTTCAATGTGACATAATTTAATCCACAAGAAAGGAGCTGGGATTATCACGATATACGATATTCTCTTGTCTATAATTATGTATGTTTTAATTCAGCTAAAAATTTTTTTTTTTATTTACGGACGCTCTTTAACAGCTCAGGTCATCAGCGTCCCATTCAACTCAGGGTCGACAAATTTTGCTCAGAGGCCTCTCTTTCAGCCTTGAGGTTCTTTTTCGTGCCGTAAATGTACGACCCGGGACCCACGGCTTTACATCCCTTCCGAAGGAAGCCATACTTAGGATTTTTACGCCCGAAAAAATCCATCGGTCCTGGCCGGGTTCGAACCCGTGATCTTGGGTTTAGGAGGCAAATATGGTAACCACTACACCACCAGGACCGACGCTAAGATTTTCAAACTTATAATATTATATACATGTAGATCATTATGGTTTCTCAATTCAAATATTGAAATATGTTGAAAATCTTGTCATTTTCTACAATTGGATGCTTTTTCTGTAAGTAAGATTTTGCTACAAGATTTTCACTGTATTTCGGGATTTTCATATGAATATATTTGCAAAAGCGCAGTATATTAAAAAGCGTATGATTGTGAATGCTATATATATATATATATATATATATATATATATGTGTGTGTGTGTGTGTGTGTGTGTTTGTTTATACATATAACCAAATAATACAAAAATGCAGAGGACCTACGAACTGATAATTACATCTTCACAGATCGTTGCGTTTTCACATCGCCATATGTTATCTAGAGCTCTTTGCCCTGCTTTCTGTTTTAATAGGACAATGCATGTGCCGTATTTTGTTATCTGTCAATTGCGGATTTATTTATGGAACCGAAAGCGTTGATGTGTGGCAGAGTTCGATATGCAGTTCCACAGGCCAGGCTACGCCTCTATAAATCTTAGGGATCAAGTTTTCGGTTTCATTCCCTCCCCCAAGGGATTTGTCTATTTGGTTTCCCTGTTTTTGACGTGAAAGAATACCTGTAACAGCTCTTTTAATAGAATTTGTTTATTGCTATTCCTAACGACATAGTGCTGTACAAATAGAACACAAAAGACTGTACACTCACAAACTGATTAAATAATAATGTAACACTTTGACAAGATTTAAAGTGTAGAAAAATGCTGTGAAAATTAATAAATTTAATATTAATTCGTGAAGTTAGAACTGTTTAATAAACTAATCTCTATTTTTTTCTTATTCTATTTATTCCCAAAACAATTTAAAAATAAATTTTGTTTGAGTATACTGAAGGTTAAAGAAGTGCTCACTGAAAAATTAATATTATCAAAATACTGTTTTCTTTATACCGCAAATTAGGTTTTTTACAAGAAGTCCATTCAATTAAAACACAATGCAACAAATTGAGGCAGATGTGTGAGTTTTTCATACACTGGAAGTAAAGAAACCCAATTTAATACTCGGATTCTAAGAGAAATATTTGACTGCCGTCGACCAGCAAATCTACAAAACGATTACATATCCCATGATCTGGTTGTCAGAGTTCCTTTCTGCTAATTTCGCAATCTGGGGTTCAATTCTCGTTATTATTATGTTGATTTTCTATGACCAGAAATGTTCCCTATGGCGACCATGGTTTTGGAAAGTTTGTGATTAGAGTAGACATAATCATCTCCATATTTCAATAATGTATTCCTTCTAGGTGCACCAAACTAAGAAGTGGACTATGCTTTGCTAGGGTGGGAGGTGGGGGAAGTTCTAGTTAGCTATTAGTTTTGTAACAAAATGGTCTTAAAAGTAGAATTTATGTATTGACAAACATTAAAACAAATTACATTTCTTACTTTACATGTTTCTGTAATTAAATAACACAGTGTCGCCTTTCTATTAATGCCTGGACAAGATTTGACCTTGGAAGTATAATGAAGGCCTGCCTTGAACACTGCTCGAGTACCGTAGCATTGTCCTGCACCCCGGCCAGTCCACCAAATTAAACAATTGACAATATTGGATTTTTTACTATAATTTTAGGATTTATTTGTCTTAAATTTGCATCAACTAGGGTAGCTTCAATATAGAATTTCTTTAAAGTCGATTATTCTTGTAGTGCTCTATGAAGGTTTCAAAAGTTTTACAATGAGCCATTGCGCATCGCTACAAAAATAATAATAAAAGAGTTCCTTATATGGATGAACATTTTTCTTGGAAGTTGAAAGTCGCGCAGATATAAACCATTGCACCATGTTTAAAGATTATCTTTTAATTGAACAGTTTAAATGTGGACACATGTGTATCAAAGTTAAAGCGCTTTCCGATCGGCCAGATGAAGGATATTGTTGGAACAAGACCATCAAATGAAGGTGTATGAGATATCGGATACTGTAGGCATCTCAAAAGAACAAGTGCACAAAAACTACGCAGAAAGCCGTATGTGTCTGGATGTCTGTAGACGGAAAGGACATTGCAGTGTTTGGCGATGTTTATTAAAACAGAGGGGTTTTCCGTAGCAATCACAAACTAACAACTATATAAATTTGTAAATTAAATAGTTTTGTTTTGCACTAAAGTGAAAAATAAGTTTATAACGTTTTACAAAAACCAGGTTTTGTTTAAATATTAATATTTACGTAAAATTTACAAAGTAACATGGGTCACTAGTTTACGCTTCGTTACTGCTCTATATGGTTCCCCATATTGCCTTTGGATTGTGCTTCATTTATTATGACTTTTAATGAAGCTGTTAATGAAAAAGAGAAAGAGAAAAGGGGAATTTGAAATGCCAGGGCCGACTCTAGTGAGTATTTAAAAGTGCCCTCTGGCTTTGGTTAAATATGCGAACCCTCTGATGACGATTTCAGGCAGTAATATCAGGGGAATAATAAATCAAAGGACGAAAAGTTAAAACTATTACACAGAGGATTCCAAATACAGTGGATTTAACATTCTAATATAAAGCTGTAGGCAAAAAAGTTCTAATGACTTATTTGGTTTAACAAAGGAAGTTATAACAATTATTTTAAATCCTACTGAAAAGAGTAAAGGAACTTTATTTCACGTGGTACAGGCTTACCAACAGGTGCGTAAGTTTCCATTTCCGGTAGAAAAAATACATTTTTCCCGTTATATATGCAGGTTCTTTGACGTGTTTGATAAGTAAAGCAAATTGATTTTTTTGACATATTTTATTTTTCAGCATAGTTCCATCAAGGGTTATGAACTTGATGTAACTAAATTCCAATCTGTTGAGTCCGTCGAACTCAGATCATTGGCGGCACATATTGTTCTTATTTGAATAAAATGCATTTCCCTGTACAGAAAGTGTAAGTTTGGAAACATAGTAAGTCTCTAACGGGTAATTAAGGAGCATTTAATAAACGAGGAATCAATTCAATAAATCGTGCACTTCTGCCATTGTGACTGTTAATATGTGATCCTAGGGCAGGAATATTTTGGTGTTTCAATGTCTGTCATATCTTACTCAGTCCTTCTTTCAGAAGGTTAAGTCTTGCTGACTCCTGTTATTGATTTACCCCTTTTCAATAATTAATACACTAAAATTATTCCTTATCAACAGAAATAAACGGTTTTCGCCTTCTTCGACGCACTGCCGCCAGCATTTATTTTCAACAGTTTTAACTGTCGCTTCCCTTCAGGAGGTTGACATTTTTTCAGAAGTTGTATATCACGTAATTGCTTATATTTTATTAAAAATTCAAACTGGCTTATTAACAAAGAAATTGCTTATTATCCCATTGTAATATTTTCATTCTAGATATTGTGTGCATCCACAATTTTATTATTGTACAAGTAACCGCCTCTCTTATCAGCTCTGAGTTCGTGTTTTTGAATATCTGCTACAGTGTGTTCGATGAAGCCCTTCGACTCACAGATTGTCGTATGTTTACCTTCGAACACTCTTCAGTTCAGATAGCCTCACAACCAATGACCTGCTGAGTTTATATCTGTACATTTTTGGAAAGACTTCAAATTGCATTGGCCATTTTCGGAATGAAATCACCAAAAGTTTGGTGAAAACCCGCTTCTACATTTGTGAATAATTCCAATACGAATTTGCATATGCAATAATATTTCTTTCGATAAATATTAATTAATAAAACACACTATTACTAAATATTTATAATTCAATTTTAATAATTAGAAACAAATAAATCCGCTTTCTAAATTATGCACAAAATCTCACTTGGTGTGTAAAATTCTAGTGCTAAAATTTTTAAGATAGTGTAGAAAATGAAAACAGGGGCAATTAAAATGACCTCTTACTTTTGAAATACCCTGTATATTAGTGGATCTAAGTATAGTTGCAGTTACAAAGCGATGCAAACAGTCTCTAGGATTGCGGCCGCTAAGAGCCCTGGAGCATGCTCGACATCTACCTGTTAGTTCCCCCCCCCCTCTCTCGATAGGTGCGCTAATGTCGCGTGTCAGTTTTCTGAAACAGAACTGTACTTGGAGAATTTAATGCGAAATGTCCTTCATTCGCTATCATTTAATTACCCACATACTACATAGCGCATGTTATAATTTTTAAATGTGGTATATTTCAAAAGATACAGCGTTTTCGATATCCAGTGATGTATGCCAAAATATAAATGACATATAGATTTGGTTTCTATAGATCGAAGCTCTTAAGGCACGACAAAAATAGGAGAAGGCTCCAACGGTAATTCAGATATTTGGTGCCATCATTTCAGTTCCTAAATCAGGCTGCATGGTTTGGAAACATATACAACTGTGATATATGAACAGGCTTTACGAGTGATTTGTTATGTAATAAACGTATGGGATGAAGAAACGAATGGAGTTAAAATACAATGGATAAAAAAAGAAATGGGTGATGTATCATGCCACTCCGCGAAAGTATTCCACATGTAACAGTAGGAGTGGAAGGAAAATTAAAAGAATAAAAGAGAAAAATCGCTTCGAAAACATCTGACATATTCCAAATACAGCTTTTTCATGACATGGCTTTGATGGAAATGTGCCATAAGTATTTAGTACATAATATATTTCCGTGCAAAATGTTGTATTTTAACAATGTATTAATTGGTGTTTTTATTATATTTTATGCCCGCGTTTAATTTCCCAAAAATGTTTATATTCCTTTTAATTAGGCATTTATACTTGCTTGACAATATACAATTCTTTAGTCTATTAACTATAAATCCTGTTAAGTACCACAACTTTATCTTAAAATATTTTGCATTTTTAATTATTGCGACAGGTCCTCACACCCACGCATGCCAAAGAGTGAAGATATTTATAGAATTTAAATAGTATTAATTATTAAACATTATATAGCCTGTACATTTCATGTACCACAAAAATGTATTCGTGGTTACCTCCGTGACGATAGAGAAAAGTGTCTTCCTCAACATATCCCTTCCTCCTGGAGGTGCCCCATTGTGGGCCTAGGCATAAAACACTAGGCTTTGAGTAAGGCAGAAGAACTAAAATATTCTCCGTCCCTAACAATCCAATCCAACAGTTTCAACAAAATAATAAAAAAAGATATTCGCTAGACCTATAGTAAACCTTTCCAAGAAAATTTAAAAATATGACTAGAGTATAATAACATCACGATTTAAAAAATAACAAAAAAATTATACTCATTTTTGTTTATATGGCTATTTCCCATTGTTTGACTTCTCTACTCAATTTCCAGAGTATTCCCAAATTAACTTTCACTACGACAAGGCCAGGGGTTAAGATTCATTACACCCAAATAAATGCTACAAAAATGACGTCTTTCAGATTTATGGATTAATAGGGGAGATAAACTGCTTATTTCAGTGATACACGCGGTAATTAATTACCTGAAGTAATCGTTCATAAACTTTAGTTCTCAAAACGCACTGCTCTTCCGTGAAGATCTTTATACTGAGAGATAGTGCGTCACGCGTGGTTAAAATGATATGACATTGACTGGCTATGAGCATACAAACGTCGCAACGTAACCTTGGCCTTGATTCGTATTGCTGCCTTGCCGCGACCAAAAATTCGAGCAGACTCCGACCGCGCTACCGAAGATTGTCGCCACAGCTGTGTTCGAAACTTCCAAGCAGTCCACGACCCATAAGCTTGGAAAATGTTCCTCAAAATTAAATTTGAAAACTAAAACTTCGGGTTTGTAAATATCATGGAATGTTAAAAGTATAGGTTTAATGCGAATAGTTTATAAATAATATGATTTATTGTTTAAATTCTTTAAATATACTGAAAAATTTAAATGTCAGAAAATTTAAACAAATTCGTTGTAACTAAGTTGCATTTAAATTAATGGCATTTTATTTTCATAACTTGGGAAATTATTTAACACCCCTGATATTTTTAGTGGTCAAAATTTTCGCATTTCCTTTCTTCTTTTTGCTCGTATTTTTCATCGTTTCATTTATGAAATATTTCCATGTTATTCTATTCCTAAACTTGTTTCTTGACATTTACAGTTTATATCTTAATCTAAATATTTTATATCTCAAGTTATAAATGTATTTATCTCCAAGCTTGGAAATCACAAGGCAGGAATGGAAATATTTTCGTATTATGAAATATAAAGATTACAACTAATTTTGTGTTTGTTTTACTAAGTGCAATTTTTTTTGTTGCACATTGACCATTTTCTGTCACTTCAACTGCAATAGTCCAAAGAGATTATTTACTGTATACCTTTGTCGGCCTTGTTTATGCATGTTTTTTGTTTTCGCTGAAATAGCTTTATTTATACATTTTCCCCCAGAGCGTTTACTGCTTTTGTACTCCGGTATTTCTGTATGACCCATAACCAGGAGTGATATATTTTTGATTTGAATTGTATCTATTATATCTTATTTCTTCAAATTCTTTTATCTAATACTTTATAGTGTCTATATCTAAAACACTTTTAAATTTTTTGCTGATATGAGACATCAATGTAGAGATTTTTTGTGTTTTGGGATATTAACTTTTATTTTTATATTTCTATTATTACCATAAGAAATTTAATAAACTATGTTTTAAATAAAGTGCACAGTAGGACTGTTTATTTTCGATTTATATGAGAGCTTCCTGAATTCTGGCCTAGATACCCATGACTACCCACATACATGCATCTAACGTAACACAAATATACTTCACTTTATCTTTCAACATAAATTTAACGCGTTTTAACTGTGGGATCCGGCAGGGTGCAAAATACAACACGTCCAGAAGCAAGCAATTAGCTAATTGTCAGCATTAACTCTCCCAACTTAATGTTACATCTCACTCAGCGTAAATTACAAACACACCTGGATCTGCACAGATGTGTGTTAATCACTAGCTGGTTACGATAAAATCTCTTATCTACCACTTTATTTATATTTTATTTTTGTTCATCGAGTCAAACGTTCAATTTTTAGACAATATAACGTGCTTCAAAACTGGATATACATATAAAATAAATATGAAGTAACACTATTAACAATGTAACAAATTAACATTAATTATAGAAGCAGAAAAGGATAAAACACTAAGAAAAAATCACACTTGAGATTGCTATATTTCGGACTCGTGGAGTCCTTCTATGGCAAGAAGACAAGTGATGGTGATAAAAGTAAATATTGAGTATCGAAGGTAACGTTATGCATGGAAACAGATGAAACTAGAAATGAGAGTTTGGGGGGGGGGATTAATACGTAAGATTTAAACCAGGTGGTATATGCGCTTTATGTAAAAATATAGCTGCCATTACTCTATCTGTGAGTAAACTTTCAGAGCATTGTGTAGGTAACGCATCAATAAGTGTTAGATTAAAAGCATCATCAAAATTCTTACAGTGAGATAAGGCATGTTGGGCAACCGGCAAGGGAGACTTGATTTTAACAGAACGTCTATGATTGTTCATACGTAGCGAAACAACAGTAGAAGTTAAACCAATATAAAATGCTTTGCAAAGCTTACAAGATAACATATATACAACGTTCTTGGAAGAACAGGTAGAAAATGAAAAAATGTTAAATTCTCTGGATAAATTAGGGCTGCGGAATGAATGACACGGCATAATTAGCGCACAGGTTTTACATTTAGGGCGTTGGCAAGGATACGAGCCAGCAAAGGGACGTGGTAAATTCGGAGAGGATAGGTTACGGCGAAATATACTTTTAAGGTTAGGGGGTGTTCTGAAAGTAAGGCGGGGTACAATTTTAGAAAAATCATTTAAAGATGGATACATTAACAAAGTATCTTGACATTCTTTCAAAATAGATCTGATGCTTTCAATTTCAGGCACGTAAGTAGTAATAAGGTTAATGAAGTTCTTATTAAAAGTTTTAGGTGTGACTTTCCCTTAGTGTTTTATCCTTTCTACTGTTATAGTCACTGTTATATATATATATATATATATATATATATATATATATGTTCTAATTAAAGTTTGGGATCAGAAT
The DNA here is from genome assembly GCA_030762175.1 of Metallyticus violacea. Taxonomy (NCBI): domain Eukaryota; kingdom Metazoa; phylum Arthropoda; class Insecta; order Mantodea; family Metallyticidae; genus Metallyticus; species Metallyticus violacea. Next base: position 123,179,075 of record CM060831.1, read on the forward strand.
AAGACAGCAAACATTTTAGGTCTTGACTGGGGCTCCGACCATGGATCTTTGGCTTACCGTGCCGATACCCTTACCATATGCTCTACCGTGTCCTGTCCGACCACAACCGCTAATCTTCTTCATCAAGACAATGAGCCCTGAAGACTTCTAAGGTTATCTCTTTACAGAGAATTTGGCCCAGTTTCCATTTTTAACCACACTATTATCGTTAATTTAGTTTATAAATATAATATAATGTTATAATGAAACTCAGTTTTTCTTTATATTTATTTTGTTTCGTTATTGAACATAAATGAAGCGAATTTTTCTTAAATTTGAATTAAATAATTAAAATTTTATTTTGTGTCAGAGTAATAAATAACCTTTACTGATTATATTCAGTTTCTTACAATCGCTCACTGCTGTGTCTTAAGGAATAAAGTCTACTTTTGCACAAAGAATTGTTTAAGAAACGCTTGCATTTCTCATAAACGAGAACGCATTTGTTGGTTTCCACCGGGAACTCTTAAAATACTCAACATCGAAATGCAGTGAGATTATGAGTTACGGCTGCTTTCTGCAACAAATTCAGACTAAGTGTTGGTAAGAACGCGGCAAATTTTGGAGTAAAAGAGAGTTCGGACAATGCTTTTTTTTTTTAAATCATGGTGATCAAATACTGGTTATATCTAATAAGCGGGGTAGATACAAAGTTAACATTCGTTTGTTGTCATAAATAATTGAAATGGCAACTGGGCATCTAACATAAAAAGGAGTTTGGATGGGGTGGGTATGGGAGATGGGTGTTAGAAATAGAAGAAATGCTTGGAGGAAAATTAGAAGGTAATTAATTGTCAGTGATAGGCAGGTAGTGGAAGCTGAGTGTTCTAACAAAGTGTCGCTGAAATTACAATCAGAACTAAAAGGGGCGTGGGGGAGGGAAAACATAAATGTAACGACAGGAGAGGACAGAACGGCAATGGCCTTGCGAGATGGAAAGCGCAGAAAACGAGGATGAGGTAGGTGAAAGAAAGTGTCATGTGTGGTAAGAAGGAAAACTGGGTACATATTCTTGCAGAATGTGAAGCTACAGAGTGCTGGAGGTCGCAGATTCCGAAAACTTTATGAAGTCAAGGAGTATGGCGTCATGTCTAAATTTAGTATTGGATAAAAATAATTGGCAGGGAATGTGTAAAGTATTAGGAAGATAAGATGTGCAAGAAAAGCTCTCGGTCTAGAGGGCATAAGATATAATCGTACTTATGTTTTGAGGTATATATGTATATATCTATTGACTTATTTATTTTTCTTTTAGTACCCTGTAGAGTTATAAATTTAATTTCTTCTCTTTTTTGTCCAACATGATTGGGAGAGGGTTATTTCATATTCTTTGCATATATGTCGTTCTGGGTGGTTTCCCCCCCCTTTTTTCTCAACATTTCATATGTGTAAATAGGAGCACGAACGGTCTCTGGCTAGACCGAATAATAAGTAATACTAATAGTAAAACTGATACCAAAGAAGCTTAAAACAGACTAAGTAACAACTGGAGGTGGTGTTCACTCTTGGTGCACTGAATTTGCTTTTGGATAATGGTTTATTCTGTATATGAGTCATTCTGCATATACAACTCGCATCCATTTATATCCTTTTCTGCTTCCCCTACTTCGATTATTATGTAATCCGGTGTAATACTGTAAAGAAAGCCTGGAAAATGCAATATATGATTTTCAATCATTAGTCATGTTCGGTCCTTTTAAAACATCTTGTCCTACCTTTTCTGTATCCCAAAGTACACTTCCTTATCTAATATAGGGATTTAGAAAAAAAATAATATTTAAAATACTTGAAAGTTAAATAAAAACCCCCGATAAACAAGCAACATTGAAAATATATAAAAAAAAAAAAAGACTATTTACCCACATTAATGTGGGAGTTCTGCACAATTACCTTTCATTTCAGTGACAAATACTGGAAATGAATATCTCATTTGAAAATAATAAGTATATTTTCTTTATATTTAACGTTTTAATTAATGAATTAACTTCTATGTCTATTAAACGCATATGTTAGCTACGGCGATAGCAGTGACATTAAATGATTCACTGAGAACTATACCCAACTCGGAATCGGATTTTAGAAGCACGAATAAACAGTTGACAATACAAGCTGTCTATACTGTGTCTATAGATAAAAATTGAGTCCAGCATATCTAACAATTTATTAGAAAGTTGTAACTCTGATTAGCAAGGAGAAAATGATGTTTATTATATCAGTTTTTGAAGTCGTAATTTCTAACATATTGCCGCTGTTAGCATCATTTTTGTTTCTTGTACAGTTAAAGAAACTTTGCTTGACATTGTATTAAAATTTTTATTTTATCTAAAAAAGTATCATTAAAGGTCTTTCATACTGATTTGTTCTCTCTTTGTATTTCCTGCTAAAAGACGTGTACAAGGGGCAAGGTTGGTGTCTTTGTAGAATTATTGCTAAGGAGGACATCAACTTCCGCTGTAAATCTTTCTCTTCAAGAACGTTATTTCCTAAACATCCTTTTGGCTGTTTACGATACGCCGTTCTTCTGCATCATTAACTTAAGTTTGTGGATATAACCCCCGAGCGCCCGGTTCTACATATTATGATGTGCAAATTTGTGTTTTGTCACGATTTCACTACATGGCGCCACTTGTTTGTATTTGGAGTTAGGAGTTTAATTAACAGCGACGCTTAAGCAAAGTCAGGGGGCCGTGATTATAATCTGGTGTGTGTGTGTGTGCTCGTATATGTAACACAACGTGAGAGAAGCTTGCAAGGAGAGATAGAGATATAATACCTTAACTTTGTTATTGATACATCGTTTACAATAAAACTTAGGCCTGGAACGTTTCCTTCTTTAAAAAATCCTTTCGCAATTTAGTGGTGCCTCAGTAGCAAAACGGGCGTTAAACATCATACCAAAAAAGAAAAAGTGTGTGTGACGAAAGAACCTGAAGATCACCATTTTCAGTCAAATGATAACCTAACAATGCTATGCTATGTTAAAGAAAGACTTGAATGCTTGATTTGAAAAGTGAATTAAATCTGGAGTCAATGCACGACACCAAACATTATTTAGGAAGTTTCTTATTGAATATTATTATAGAGAGTCAGCTGATTTCGAGCAATAACAGTAGCGTTTTATTGTTGTTTTGTTTCATTTATGGACGCTCTTTAACATCTCAGGTCATCAGCGTCCCATTCAAATCAGAGCGTGAAACGGCCGACAAATTTTGCTCAGAGGCCTCTTCTTTCAGGGTTGAGGTTCTTTATCGTGCTGTAAATGTACGACACGGGACCCACGGCTTTACTTCCCTTCCGAAGGAAGCCCCGTACTTAGGATTTTTACACCGGAAAAAATCATCGATCCTGGTTAGGATTGAACACGCGATCTTGGGTTTAAGAGGCAAGTATGGTTTTCCAATACACTACCAGGAGCGACAATAGTGATTTATGATAGTATTTCTGTATTTTAGGCGTAATAGCCTACACTGCATAGACTGTGGCCTTTACTTTTTTTTTTAATGTGACTTTGTTTTTTGTTTTTTTGTTTTTTTATTTTAGCAGCATAAAAATGAAAAAGAGAATTAGAAAAAGAAGGAAAAATAGTGAAAAAACAAAATATGCATTTAAAGCGGAATGCCTGTGGAGTGGTTTCATAGAAGAAACTCCGGTGTTCATAATGACAATTTTGATGACTGTCTTAGAGAAAAGCGGAAGAAATTACAAGTGCAGCATAGAAAACCGAATAGATTTCCAAGTCCAAATTGCACAGAATAAAAAGAAGAAGAAGAAAAACTGTGGAAGGATAAGAGAAAGAGGCATTTACTTATCTTAGCTACTCTTAGGAATTCGGAATAACTGCGAAAGAGAATTTTTAATGAGAAATGCTTTCTGTCTGTCTGGCGAGTAGGCAAGGGTTGCGACACAGTGTCGGTACTTTTAATTATGTCGATTTGCAGGGGACGGGCGGGGTGACAGAAGACTTGCCCCAGAGACGGCGACGGCGACGACAGCGTCGCAATTAAATAATTACAATAAAAATGGGGAGGGCTTTTCTACCTCCCGTTCAGACTGTGAGCCGTAGAACTAATTATTATCTGTCTGTTCCGACTCGCTCATTCATTCCTACATATAGGCCCATCCGCACATGCGTTCATTCCTCCGAGGTCTTCCAAATGCTTCACCACATTGCAGTTAAATATGTGTTTATCCTGTAAAGTCATATTAATATACAAAGTACGGTAATATCGGATAAGTCAAGTAGCTTAATTAAGAAGCAATCGTATAAGGTAAATATTTAAAAAAATAACATACGGTCCATAAGTTTCCGGTCTCGCAGATAAGGATTATCGCCTTCACAAAACCCTTATCAGGTGTCATATCTTATCTGTTAAGTAAATAATTGCAGCTGTAGCTTCCGCTCCGTTGTGTTCAGTATTTCAGATATAGATTCATAAAGAAGTCTATGTGTAAAAGGTTGTGACATGTTCAAAATGGCATTTCGAGCTGTTATTAAATTCTTCACAAAAGGAGAACTTACTGAAAAATTAAATTAAACAGCGATTGCACGGTGTATATGGGGAAGCATCCCCCTCAATTTTACTGTAAAACAATGAGCCAAGCTTTTTCGAATGGGTCATGAAAGCATTGAAGACGAAGATCGTGCAAGTTGGCCCTTTGAGGTACTCACTCCTGAAAACATCGCTCTTGTGGAAGAAGAAATATGGAAAACCGGCGGCTCAAAGTTACAGAAATAGCAGCAAAGTTGGGCCTTTCTAAAACAACAGCCCTTCGAATTAATCATGAACATTAAACATGAATAAGGTTAGTGCAAGACGGGTGCCTAGACTTTTTACTCAACCCAAAAGTAGCAACAAAGTTCTCGGGCGTTTTTGGAGCTCTGCCGTGGAAAGAGGGAGAAGTTCTGCAAACCATTGGTACAAGAAATGAAACTGTGGTCCTCTACTATGATCCCTTGTCCATAAGAGAATCAATGGAGTGACATAAATCTGGCGAAGCATCGCCTCTAAAGGCCAGGTCCTCAGTCAACCAATAAAATTATGGCCACAATCTTTTGGGACTGTGAAAGAATATTCTTCATTGACTTCAAGGAGAGGACACCACAGTAAATGGAGTATTCCTACTGCACAGACTACGTGCTTCCGTCAAAAAGAAAAGGGAAGGAAAGCTGTGTGGTGGCGTGCACCTTCTTCACGACAACGCGCCTGTGCACACAGCTCTTGTTGCAAAGGAAGCTATGAAGAGATGTGGCTTCAAGAAGATCGACCATCCACCCTCCAGCCCAGATCTAGCTCCCAGCGACTATTTCCTCTTCTCAAAACTCAAGGAGGACCTTCGAGGAGGGAAATTTAAGTGTGACGGAGAAGTGACAAGACCTCTGACTATTGTTTTTTATTTTTTTTTTTTTGTGGGGGGGTTTGAAATGTTAATTCAATGATGTGAGAAGTGTATGGCAATAAAGGGTGACTATATTGAAAAGTGAAATATAGTTTTTGTCTTTATCATACCTAGAAAATGGTTAGGCCGGAAACTTATGGACCTACCCTCGTTTATACCAAATAGAAGTGGCAACATAAATAACACCAAATATTAAAATTTTCACTTTTACCTTTCTTTGTACAAGTTTATATTACTAAACTGAACTAACATGCAGAAAAATTACAAATAACAACCATAAGAAATATTAACAATAATAGTATGCGTAAGATAAAAGGAAACTAAATACAATTATTATAATTAGTGTTACCAGAGATTACAAATGTCAACTTTGTCTTTCTTGGGTTTGTAACATCAAAACAAACCGACAACCTAATATAAAGAGAAATTCATTATTCACATGTCATATACAGTTTTTTTTTTTTTTTTTTTTTTTTAATGTTTTAACTACTGAGGCACCACAGGCGGTGGACACTGGTGATACATGAAATGAAATGATATATTGGGAAAAGATTTTTTAAGGAAGAAAACTTTCCAGGCCTAAATTTAGGGTGCCTCCCCGGCATTTGCCATGGGAAACTGCCATATGGAAACTGAGGAAAACCTGAAAAAAAAAACTACCTGTCAGGGAGGACAGTCCTGGCTGGATTCGAACCCCAGATCTCCCGCTTACCATTCCGCGCCTTAACGAACTCGGCCACCTGTAGTGGTATATAAGTAAAAGAAAATACTAGCTAAGCACGGATTTGTTCTTCCTAAAGCCATGCTTTATTTGTGATAATATGTTATTGTTTTCAATAGTTAAGCAATCTTTCGTAATTTTTCTATTGCTGTGCCAAAACCGGAATGAGATTGGCCTGTAATTGGTCAACATTTTTTTTTCACATTTTTTTAAGAAGCGGGAGTATTCTTTTTGAGCTCCTTAGGAAAAACTCTTTGTTCAAAGAATTATCACATGGTACCCAGAAGTTTGACCATAAAATGGCAAACTTTTTAAGTACTAGAAGAGTAGTTTGTTTGTGTGCAGATGTTACATTTAGAATTTCATTTTGAATCTCTTTGTCTTAGGTAAAATGGTGGAAGTAATAATGTTCAAATTTTTGCCATTATGACTGTTATTTAAAAAGAATTATTTGTTAGTTTATGAATTGTTCTTTCAACATTTGTGATCTTTTATTTGGCTCTGTCACAAATTTATTGTATTATCATAATATTATGTTACAGGGATAACAAATCTTTGTTTTAGTTTTTATAATTTTATAAGCAACTTTCTTTTTATTTGCTGCAGCCTAAATATATTATTTAACAACTTTTTGCTTCTCTGATTACTTTTTGCAGTCTATCTTTATATTTCTTTTTAAATAATTCATGAATTGCTGTGAAACATTGTGGGTTTTTGATAATTTGTGTAGACATTTCTTTCTTTTACATAATTTCTATTAGTCATCCAAGCCTTTTTGTTACTTGTGAGGAGATTCTGTTTGATGGGTTTGAGTGGAAGGCTATGTAAGACTGCGAATTTATCATTTGTATCTTTGCTATTAAATTCACCCTCCCAGGGTTCTTGAATAAACAAGTATATAACAAACAAAATTTAAAACTCCTGGAAAATGATATTAAAAAGAACAGAATTGTATGAATATAAGATTAAAACAGGATAGGATCAGTATTACCTAATCGAAAAATTTTATCTGGTTTACTGGACACTTCCGCAAGGAATGGCTCAGGCGGTTCGCTTGGCACTTGTCGGGACGTCCCAGGTTCAATTTCCGTTGAGCCAGCCATCATGATCTTGGAGTTTCTTCGCGGTTCTCCATGGTCTCTTATGCGAATTCTGGAATTGATATTTATATCTGCTAATTTTCCGCTCTCCCATCTCACATACTTTCATTCCGTTTTCTCTCTTACAGGATCGGAAGTAGGACTTGCCCTTTGGAAAGGTTTGTGCCCCAGCGTCTCGTATGAAAGCGCACCTGAGTCAAGCTCGTACTCTTTGGGGGAAGGGGTGGCTCCGCCACCGTCTGGTGCTCTATCCGCAAACACATCTGGGTTCGAGGAATCCCCGCTTGTGGATCCTAGCTGTCCGGCGTTTCCCTCACTACATCCCTTCCTCTGTAGGTTAGCCTATAGCCTTCTGTCCCGACCAGTTCATTCCAGTGTCATCGACATAGAGAACTTTCTGCCAAAATGAAAGAGTGTGACTTACACTGATAGAGACGGTTTACGACCGCCACGGGTGGCCGAGGTCGTTACGGCGCGGACTCGTGAGCGGGAGGTATGGGGTTCGAATCCCGCCAGGACCATCCTCCCTGGTTGAGGTTTTTTCCAGGTTTTCCTCAGTCCTCATAAATGACAAATATCGGGGAGGTACCCTATAAACTTAGGCCTGGAACGTTTCCTTCCTTAAAAAAACTCCTTTCCCAATTTATCATTTCATCTCATGTATCATCAGTGTCACCGCCTGTGGTGCCTCAGTAGTAAAAATGGGCGTTAAACACCATTAAAAAAAATAAGAAGATGGATTACGGCTTCCGGCTTCCAACTATCTTAGACCTGGAGGCAGTTGCTAAAGATAGGAAAAGGAGATAATCTGATGAAATTTTGGGGGTGTCAATGTGCATGCCTGATTACTTTTGACATTGCGACATACCACTAAAATTTGACAGAGTCGCAAATGTTGCAACGTAAATCCGATGCACGCTTCAAATTATGTGCCTGGATTTTTTTCTTGAACATAGGTCTCCTAAACATTTTGTTTTCTTTTGATATTTTAAATAAAGTTTTAACATTTAGCATTTTTGTTCGTAGAAAATCTAAGTATATAACAATTTATTATTGATGGAACATTTACCAATATAAATGTGAAGCTGCTATAGTATCAACCATACAATGTAACTGATTTTGAACTCTGCCTACCGTCTCGATGTAAACAACAGCAGCAGGTTTCTGTATTGTAGCTATAATCCCTAACCCATTTTCTTTGACTTAATGTATCCGAGCATGCCTTCGACTCATGTTCGTATTTTGTTTCTAGCGGTTGTTCCATATCTAATAATGCTGAAAAGAGAAAATTTCCCAGTTCATTGACGGCTACAGAATAACAAATGTCTTGTGTCTAACCTTCATGCAAAAAGATTTCAGTGCAACTCCCTGAAAGAAGTGGCACTTTTGCACAGATTTGTATGTTGTTACTATGTGCCAAATTCCCGTTCTTCTTCCTTTCTCGTCTCATTCATCCTCTGTGCCCTTTCTTGGTCGAGATTAGTGTGGAATTGTCTAGTATGATGACGTCAGAGGGTTAATACGACATTGCTAAGAGCATGTCTCTGACCGCAGAGTGAGGAGTAGAGACTTCGAGGGGCATTTCAACCAACTACTTGTACGGTTAAATGCATGAGATTGTGTTATTTTAATGGAGAACTGGTGGCTTGAATATATTCCAATTGGTATCCGGAAAAATACGTTTTCAAACTCAATGGAACATTATCAGATTTATAATTAATTTGACAAAATGTTTCAAAGGTCGTTTTCCAAATAGTTAAATTTGAGACAACAAATTGTACTGCTTATTACCTTTCCCAGATTGGGTTCCAGGTGGTTTTTATATCTGAGTCATGTTAAAACGATCGTGTTTTGAGATATCTTTAAACACAGAAGAAGTTACTTGCATCTTTATAAATCACTTGGATAAGTTACCTTAACTGCTATAATTGTTTCAGATCCTCCAATGATAGAAAGAATAAATTGCAACATTCTCTTTAAAAGAAAAAGTTTGTAACTTGGTGTAATATTAAAAAGAGCAGTTCAGTCATGCAAATACTTCATTTTTCGACATAGTTCCCTCGAAGTTCAGAGCAATTACTCCAATATTTTTCGAGGTTCGTGAATCCCTCGAGGCCCTCAAAATACATGCTTACCTTCTGTATGAACTCATCATTAAACTTAAATCTTTGTTCAATCAACAAAGTTTTGAATTTCGGGATCATATGTAGCCAGATCAAGTGAATGGAGTGGATGTGGCAGTATTTAAAATGGTAATTCGGGAACGTTGCCCTGGACGATGGAGCTTGCAATATCAGCGCATCATAATGGTGAAACAATACCTTACTTTTTGGCGATTTCCGGCCTTTTTTCCACAAATTTTGTCTTTAGACCCTTCTAAAGTGATGCACAGTATTCTCCAGTAATGGTTTTATCTTTATCCAAATAGTGAATCAAAAGAATTTCTTTTGCGTCCGTTTGGTGTGGTCCACCGTTTTGAGTGATGTTCGTTTCTAGTGAACTATAATGAATCCTTTTTTTTTTTTTTTTTTTTTTCTCATTCGCTACGCGTTTCGCTTTTGCTCCGGAGTGAGCAGGCGCGACAAGTTTTTGTCGTGTAATTTATTATGTAAAATAAAATGCATATGGCCTCTATTAGCTCGCGCACTTTCACTCATCTATTAGTCGAAACAATATCATGGACTTTATCAACGATTTCTGGCCTTAAATGTGATTTTGGAGCTCCAGGAGGTGGTACATCCTCGATGTTTGTTCTGCCATGCTTGTGCTCATTTAATTCGAACGATTTCATATGAATGTGTCGCCCAGTTATCAAACTCTTCAATAGCTGTTTTCAAATAATTTAATTATACCCACAATTACCAATCTTATGCAGTTTTTATTGTTACATTGTTTGACATCAGAGTGACCTTGAATTGTGATACATAAAAAGCAAAAGCCAAATTTATATGTTGCTGTTATTCTGTATTAGTATACGAACCAAACTTCTTGTTGGTTTGGTTTATTTACAGATGCTCTTTAACATCTCAGGTCATCAGCGTCCCATTCTATTCAGGGTGTGAAACGGCCGACAAATTTTGCTCAGAGGTCTCTTCTTTCAGTCTTGAGATTCTTTTTCGTGCCGTAAATGTACGACACGGGACCCACGGCTTTACTTCCCTTCCGAAGGAAGCCATACTTAGGATCGACCTTGGTCGGGTTTGAACCCGGGTTTAAAAGGCATGTATGGTTACCACTACACTACCAGGACTGACCCCAGCTACTTATCAAACCATCCTCGCATGTGTAATTTTGAGATTCACTGAAAAAAAATGTTAGCTTATTATGAAAAAGTTTCAATTGTCATCTGAAACATGTTATAGTTACGGGAATTTTTGTCTAAGAAACAGGTTCTAACTTTAATATTTAAGGTTTGGCGTTTTGTTGGTTTAAAATCTAAAGTTAAACAAGGACAGATAGCTATTATGTACAAAATAGTTTTAAATTAATAAAAATTCATGAAAATTGTAAATGTGCAAATTTTTCTCATTATGATAGATATACCGAAGACAACATTTTAATACTGTTCTCTAATCAAATTAAAATAAAACATGTAAAAATGTTTTTGAATATCCAGGATACTTCGGGTATAATTGTTAATGATTGCACAATTCTATAAGATGGTGCAGACATAAACACTTCTGCTAGGTCGTTGTTTCTAGCAAGCTTTTCCACTCAATTGGCAGGCCCGATAATGGGACATACATATTCCATGACAGGAAGCTAAGGGAAGTGTCTTATAAAGTGTTTGCAATCTCTGGTGAAAATGAAATGCGGCCTGTTTTCAAATAGACAGGGTTCAGCATGAGAATGGCAGGATGATAAATCCCAGAGGGAAGAAGCACTCTTGTTGTTAAAGCTGCTTTACGCCAAGCGTCAACCAGTGGCGTGGTTGTAAAGGAGTTTTCTGCTTCACGGTAAAAGTGTTTTTTTTTTCTTTTCCCCCTGGAGGCTGACACGCCAGACCAGATCATTGCTTCCTAAGCGCTTAGTGACATTCTAAGTCGATTACTTTTATCACATTTGATAAAGCGATTTGCAGAAACAGTTTCCTGTGGTAGTTTTCATTACGTGATTGTCACAGTTCTCATTCATTGTGCTGGAAAATCGTGAGTAAATTCACCATCGTTCTTTTTGTTAGTGTCCAACTTGAAATGTTTACATCTTTTAAAATAAGATTGTATACAATTGTTATTTGTGACACATTGCGATATATTTAATTTCACGTACTAGAATAACTAATATTATTCTGAGAACATTTGCTGGAAATGTTCAATCAAATATATAAATTAAAATAACACTTATTGGCCTCTATACCTTTTGCATATTGGTAGCAAGTTTATTTATTCCATTTCGATGCAAATATTGATCTATAGAGACGATAAAATTGCCCAGGTATCTGAATAAGTTAGTCAGTGCAAAGTTGGGTAAATATACTCAATAAGGTAAAGTTTCAAAGTCCAATTCATTCAGCTTCTGGGTTGTTTTTTACGAAATGTGTGGTCGAGCGTCATTATGAAGAAGAAAAAGAAGAAGAAAGAATATGCTCTTTCTATTGACTAGTGTTCGGCAGCTTCTAATTCATTTTGTTTAACTTGAAAGCGTTGTAAAAGGTTTGGGTTTCCGTCGGGGTTTCCGACGAGAGTGTTCCAGTATATTTTGCATATAGCCTTCGCTTTCATCGGTTACTTTATCTCTCAGATTTTTGCCGTCTTCGTTGTCTTCACACGACGGAAGGGAATAGGAAGTTGGTTCAAAATATAAACACATGAAGGTATGAGATGAGACAAGTTAATTTATTGACCTGATTCCATGTTACAAAGAAATTATTGATCGTCTCTGGAAATGAATGCCCGTAACCCTTGAATTAGTAGTTAATTCACTCGGCGCGCTGACAAGCTATGTACTTCTGATGACCGCGAGCTTCCGGGGTTTGTAAACAGTCACTTCATCAGCTGATTCACACAGCGCGGCAAGACTTTGCTAAGTACTGATCAGCTGTACTAGTTTCTCGTAGGAAATAAAGCTTGCACTCAAATATTGCTAGTTTACCCTAGTTACCCTAGTATCACCTGGCTATGCATTGCACTTGCATGATAAATATAAGTTAATCCTCCAATCACAAATATCCGCTGCCGACTGAATGTCCGTAGATGACCAAGAATGAATGAAGAATGTTGCAGAGTGCCGAATGCCCACTTTAGAACATCTATAGAGAATGAACTTCTTAGAATGAAACTAGGCGACTTTACCTCTTGGCTTGTGTATCCACGTGTAGACACCGAACCTCCAAGGTCTACCCATGTAAACTCTGGATCATCGCCGGCTTTATAAATTTAAAATGCTTACGGCTGATGGGCCGGTTCATATAGAATAATGTGAAAGGGCGCGAAAATTAACCGGACTAACGTACACAGCGTAAAAACCATGTTCACGGACGCTCGGAAAAAAATACATTACTGGTAGCTTTGAATGCCAGGTGTTCTCTTTTCACTTTTACTCTTAGTAACATGAAATGTCTGCAGGTGTTAGTTTAGCATTCATTTCCCGATCTACAAACCTTAATCTATTATTACTACTATTTATTATTTATACATTAAATAAAGTGTAATACGACTGCGAATATTATTACTATTTACATTAATGAATAAAGCATTCTAAGTCACCGCAGAAAAAAATTAAATTTATATGGTATTTACAAACATGTGAATATTAAATTACGGTTGGGGCGCCGATTGTAAATACTGCTACAACCTGTCTTAACGATACTTTGCCACGATGCTAAAGATCGTAGTGTAGTAAACAGGCCACAGACTACCAAACAGTCTCCGTGGTGTCATTTTGGTTTTGCTAAGGGTTTCCATTCTTTATCGAAATTTAGCCGTTGTGCCGATTATTTGAGCTTCATCACAGGTCACAGTAAGGTCCAAAAAGGGATCATTTTTGTTGCACTAAAGCAGTGAGGTGCATACTTCAAATTTATAATGTTTTTGATGCGTTTAACACTTATCAGGTTAAGCGGTCACTTTTCTTAATTTTTCCATGTTCTTCGTGTGCATACAAACAATTGATGGCGAAAACCTGGCAAGTTGGCAAAATAGTCAATTAACAACTGTATTTATAGAAATGTACTTTACCATAAACTTCCTTGGGCTCTCAGGACATTTAGACATGCATACACATCATGAGGTATTGCCACTTTTTTGCAGTGATTTCTTTACCAAGCTCTCATGTAATTACTTCAACTATTTCCCTGGGTTGATAATCTCAACTTTACCATGACGTCATCGATATTTCTGAACAGCAAGCAAGACTAAAATTGCCAGTTCGAAACTTTTCAATGCAACGTTGAACTTTCTGTCCGCAAGTACTTCATTCTCCCCAAGGTTTCACAACTGTTTACGCTATAAAATAAAATGCTAAGTTGATAATATATTTATAAATTAATATTTTACAGTTCAAAATTAATATTTAAAACCACCATCTATCTTCAACTACCTAATAGCTACCATAAAGTTACATAATGTTTATTCATATTATTTTCTAAAGTGTTTGGGGACTTTAATTCTACAGTTTTGTGAACAAAGTCATAAACTTGAAATAAATAGTTAACATGGTTTTATCCACCATCTTAACATTATTTCTGTAGCATTAGGCAGCATAACCACTGGTATCTTCTGCACTTATTACCCTTTCTCTTACAGGTTGGGATGAAGTGAATCAACCTTGCAGTGCAATAATTAATGTGTATCCTCTGATCTCTATTGGCAATAAATCGAGCAGTCAAAAAATATGTCCCATTCCTGTGCTATCCATTAGGGGTCAAAGGCGATGCCAGATCCCCATAATATCTATGTCCGGTGAGTTCAGGCAAAGTTTCCTTTTTGCGAAAATTTTCTTTCACCGTTAGGTCAAGATAAGATGAGAGGTTCCATGCAGCTCTGCCAGTGACGTAAATGCACCCATGACCTCTTGTTTTTTTATTAGTATTTAACGTCCGTTTTTACTACTGAGGCACCACAGGCTATGTACACTGATGATACATGAAATGGAATTATATATTGGAAAAGGATTTTTTAAAGAAGGAAGCGTTCCAGACCTAAGTTTAGGGTACATCCCCGGCATTTGCCATTTCTGAGGACTGAGGAAAACCTGGAAAAAAATATCAGTCAGGGAGGACGGTCCTGGCGGGATTCGAACCGCAGATCTCCCGCTCACTAGTTCGCGCCTTTACGACCTCGGCCACCGTGGCGGTCTCTGTTACCTCTGATCAGAAGTTTTTGGATGAAATGACCTTAAGAGGGAATTGCAACTGAAACTAAACCGAGGAGATTAAAAAACGCCAAATTCGACTTTATCCACTGTTGTGTTTGCAATTCAAAAACACATAACTGAGCTATTAAAGATTTTTGCTTAACATTCAACATTAGAAATATGTTAATTATTATATAACATGTATTTGGAAGCCCATTATTAGAAATATTATAGCTTTATTATTACATTTGTTCAACATATCTCACTTTTCACACCAGAAACAAGAAACGTTTTTTGAATTGCCAGGATGGCATTTAACTAATTGTTTGACACATCGATGAAAATGACAATGGCTTAGTAAATCTCGACCTGAATAATTTCCAAACGTAAATTCAGCGTGTTGTTGGTTACTCTCAGTTTCGTGGTATGAAAATACAAAAGAATGAAACACCATAAAACTGCAATGTATTTAAAAAAAATTCCTTTAAGTTTTGAAGTGTTTGTAATTTCATATACAATTCCTAAGACAAAAACTGTGTGTTTTCCGTATAAACACATTCATTTCCTTTCAATAACTTTGAAGTCATTACTTTTGTAACCCCCAGTCCTTACTAATCAGTACCAAATACGCCGCTTCATTTGTGTTTCTACTATACTAATTAGTTTAATTTTCTAAATATTAATTTACATTAAATTTTGAAATAACGGCATTTTTGTTCATTTCACCAAACGAAAATGGTGTATTTGTTAAGGAGATTGCCATAAATAAACTGACTTTGAAAGACATATAACGTTATACAGTTAAGCATTTTAAAAGTATACCTTTAAATAATATGGTTTAACTGACATTAAAGTAAGGGATTAATTTATTAAGCTATCCACATTGAATTAGTCGTTTTTAGTGGTGTATTTTGTTTTGTGCATTGGATTAACTCGATGTTTTTGTAAACTACACATGAACGATAAAAAGTAAGACTATTTACGCTTGTGCATTAAAAAGAGAGAGCATATTTTAGACATTTATATTCCAGATTGTTGGAATTCCACTACCTTATCTTAACTTTTAAACAATTTATGGTTTAATATACAGGGTGGGCCAAAAGTCACCACCCATTTTAATTAAAAGTGCAGAGTAATGAAATTAACACTTTATGAAGTACATGTCGATCCTGATGGTGTAGTGGTAACCATACTTGCCTCCTAAACCCAAGATCGCGGGTTCAATCCCGGCCAGGACTGATGGATTTTTTCTGGCATAAAAATCCTAAGTATGACTTCCTTCGGAAGGGAAGTAAAGCCTTGAGTCCCATGTACATTTATGGCACGATAAAGAACCTCAAGCCTGAAAAAAGAGGCCTCTGAGCAAAATTTGTCGGCCGTTTCACGCCCTGAATATAATGGGGCGCTGATAATCTGAGATGTTAAATAGCGTCCGTAAATAAACCAAATCAACGTTATTGAAGTACATGATGAATATTATTTATAAAAGTGTTTCCCAATTTGTTTCCTTTCTACGTTGATACGTTTCTGTAGACGATCTAAGACGCATGGGTATGCTTGCTAGAACAATCGTGTATTTGCTTCGATTTCTTCAAAAACATTTTGAATAACTTCTTTTAAATACTCATGTGTTTATGATTTTGTAGGATACACTTTATCTGGAGAAAAAAAAAATAATTTTTGTATGGTCTGGCGATCTAGGATTTCTATTAACCCTCGCCCTCTAATAACTTCATCGTTAAAAGTTTCGTACACGTAATGCATCTTGTGGTGGAACGCCATCATGTTGAAAGCACAGTTAAGTTGAAGATATCGTAATGCAAGTATAGCCCTGAAGTGACATCGGTAGCTAACGTTTCCAGGTATTTCCCTCCAGCGACTGTCTATTCAAAAACCTAAGGCCCAGTAACTCCCAGACATGAGATTCTATTAGGTTGATTCAGCTGCTTCAGAAAGACAATTCTGTGGTTCTCGATATACCAATAGAGTCTGTCTGTTGACGTGTTAATTTGGAAGAAGCATCATCATTGCAAATTATCTTAGAAAACAACTTATCATTAACCCTTATTTCTTTTGACATAACTTCTCAAAATTGCATCCTGAGATTAGGATCATCCTCCAATAAGCCATGTAAAAGATGAGGTATGTAACAGACAAATTTGGCCGCACGTGAACTTCTCCTAACAGAAGTTCTTGAAACAGCCTGTTCACAAGCAGCCTCAGAGTTTACATTTTAGGGCTCTGGATAATCGCTTGTAAAACGTTCAGCTTACTTTCATCATTTAATGATGGCCTACCTGACCTGGGGCAGTCGGCTAAAGATCCAGTATCCTCAAAATGTTATTGTAAATTGTCTTCTGTGCTGGTTGAAAATATTGAAATATTTATTCCACTCATTAATTACAGCCTCTCTTTTAAATATTTTTAAAATAAAAACCCTTTTGCCTTTGTATACATCTTTACAATCGTGGATTAATAATGTCAAATGAACATCGGCTCCTTGATGATTGAACACCAATGCCCGCTCTTGTGAAACGTTTTTATATGCAGATTTTGATATCTTTGGATGTACCCGGGGGTCCCACTTCATACCCCGGGTCGTTCCTGTCGCCTTATCTGTCTTAGTGGTCATGGAAGGAGGGAAATGGAAAGAGGTGGTTCAAATCACACAACCTTGCTTTATTGAACACATTGAGATGTTTCATCACACGACACTTAGTTATAGGCCATCTCGTTCGTTACTTCTATGATTTTAATGACACGTCCTACATATAGTGCTTGAAATTGTATCTTTGTGCCACTGGTAAAGTGATGTTGATCATCAAAAAACGTACTTTTGCAAAAATTTTTCCCCTTATATATGAAATTCAAAACGTTCTCACATGGTCACAAAAGCTGACACGGTTCACAGCATAGCACCCTTAACTTCCTGAGCCTTTAAACTTTTTAAATATTATTGGTGAGTTTTTTGCTTCCAAACACGCTTACTTTAATTTCATCGCCTCTTTGACTCCTTATTGGGGAGCTCCTCATCATACGATGTAATGACGTCATCGCCAACACCTGTTTCCCTTCTACCTCTAACGAATTTGAAGTATCTTCAGCAACTAAGATACAAAGAATCTATTGGCCACCTGCATACACTTAACTTTGTCACATTAGAGAGACCCATGGCTCTAGCCATTATCAGCAGAAGAAGGCACAAAAGAATACAAAAGGCAGCCTCTTTCCTATTGTAATAGAGTTATACGTGCAGATAGCCATGAATACATTTTTTTAATATATGAAATTTTCCTGTTTGATACTGCAAACTATATATTTAACAATCAGTACTATTTATCTAAATGCACTCACTCTTGGGTGTGAGGACTTGTCACAACTGTTATAACTATCAGATATAAACAAAAGAAGCGCAAAAATCAAAATAAACAAAAGGGAACAATTTAAATTGATGAGAAATTTACAACCAAATTTATCAATTTTTGTTCGTGATAGGTAGTAACTTTTGGCTCATGCTGTATATTCCACTTTTAAAATATTGCTTCATAAACATTAAGAACAGGAGATTAACAGAATGTTATTATTGGAAATGCAAATTTTAAGCAAGGTTTATAAAACTTAACTGTTTCAGAGTACATTTTTCATTTCAGTAGAAATTTCTGAGCTTGGAAATCACGTCAAGAAATCGAAATCATATCCCGAATTTTCATGAGAAGTTTTTCACCTTCTCTGTATTATTTTCTCCTGCTTATATCCTATGTTTTATAAGAAAGATAGTCATTCAGTTATTTAAAGTTAGTGATACATTTTTACACCCAACTCAGCCACACTCAATTTAGTTGTGCTTTTTGAAGTTAGCCCAACTTAAGTTGTTAGCGTAGATTAATATGGTTTTTAACATATTATATGCTATTTTATTTCATTGATAATGTTTGGATTATAACCAGTGATAACGCTGCTTTTTTGTAGTCTTTGCAGGTAACCTGTTTAAGATAGCATTTACTTTCATACCATTCTTCTTAACTCACCTATGCTCTTAAATATTTGCGCGCTGACTGTGTACGGAAAGTGGTACAGGTTGCACATCCCTTGCATAATTGCTGGAAAAATATTTTTGAGAGTCAGTTTGTATATAATTTGCATACAGGGCGATCCTTACATCTTAAACATGTTTTTAACTAATGATGCTATTAAGGAATCCTTTTCTTAGAATTAAAGACTCACAAATTTAGTGCCGACTAAGAATTTATATAATTTATGTAAATGTGTGCTTTGAGTATAAAATTATTGTTTATGAATGGTTAAATCAAATAAATTTGAATTATAATGGTGTTTTGCTTGTATGTATAATGCAAATAATTAACAAGAGAATTTTAAATAACTATCTTGAAAGCTGTACAAATTTAAAAATATTAAATTATATATAAAATAAAAATGATGGTCTTCGTTAAGGAAATACTGTAGCATTCTTTTTTCTGAATAAAATGATCCCAAGGATACTCGTTTACATTTACAAATAAAAATATTTAGCTCGTATTGACATTGTCACTGAGACTGGGATTTATCTTATTTTCAAGTTTCTGCACCCTTGTCTACACATGGGCTACCACTGAAAGCATAACTGGTGACGTTTTTTATAAAATAGAGCGATTCATTCACGACTGAACATAAATATTTTAAAAAATTGTGATTTTAAAGCCATGCTTGAACTTCGTTGATGGTGTCATTGACAAAGAGAAACTGGTGGATGTGTTCACCGCCAGCTTCTAAATACTTGTTCATCTGGCGCTCCGAAATGGCGAATGTGGAATTGTCGATGGCAGCAATTTCTCAAGTTATGTCTTTCAGTTGCTGCATTAATTTGCTATTTTAAACGTAACAGGGTCCCAGATAATGAAATCTGTATCAGGTCAAAAAATGTAGGTGACCAGAAGTTTTTGGAGATAATTCTGTCTTCCGAATTTCTCCCTTACTCTTCTGGGAAGAACTGCACGCTACTTAGTTGGAATTAATCTTTTGCATCATGCAACTGCCCAACATTAATTTCTTTTTTCCAATTACCTAGCAGTATTCGCTGTGCCATAACAATATTCGTTCACCGATAGAACCCCGCACACCAGACACCACTTTTTACTGGATGCAATGATTCTTCTTGGATGTCATGAGAATGTTTACTTGACCTACACCCACGTAAGAGTGTATAGTTTACTTAGCCCGGGGTATTGCTAGATTCCCGACAGTTAAATTGACTTATCGTCGAAAAGTGGGTTGCTTTAACGCACATTACAGCTCATCTTCAGCTGTTTGGCAAATCGAAAAGGATCTCCTACCCCTTTGACTAGCTCCAGAAAACAGTTTGTGAAGATTTCAATAACCGCCGCTTCACGTATTGCTTTTCTCGCCAAGCTGGAAATGCTGGTTTTAATGGTTGGTATAGGACCATTAAATTACTTCAGAAATTCTTTGTAGCATTGTATGAAGCAACACTAATGCTTTTAAATTGAATACAACACCTTTCTTTCACCTACTTGTTTACATGATTTCATTCAGAAGTCGTTATTCCTCGCTAAATCAGATATAAAGTCTTTACTGCGCCCCTCTGCTTGCAGAGAAACTTGTTCTTCTATGCATGTCAACTGTTTTTTCATGTAAGAAACAATCGTTCCCCTCATGTTTTATTTTCCTGTGAATGGCCGAGGGATGCATTAATTTAGTAAATGTTAAAATTATTACGAGTACAATTAATTTTGTTTCCTTGAATAACTTATACTTTTACACAGTTTAGTTGAATCAGAAAGTTTTTACTTATTTAAATGTATTCGGTTAACCACGTCCTATGACCATCCATAAGTATTTTACCTTGACATCAACTTCCGCTGAGTAGCAAAAAAATCATGCAAAATCTAAAACTGTTATGCATCACCCCAGTCAGAACAATAGTCTTGACAACTGATGCGGGCGCCATACTTCTCCCAATAATTCCAAATTTTGTTTTGTGACATACTCATCTTATGTTCCATATAATGAATGTTTAGTACAATAATTTATGATTTTCAAAACACATTCCTCGTGTAGAAGAATAAAATGCAAGGAAACGCTTTATTTCCATTTTGTACATCTCTTCATAATACATTAATCATGGGAAACAAACAGCAACAGAGCATACCAATATCACAAGAAATGTTCAAAATTCCTTCTTGGTTATGTCTGGTTAAGTTGTAATTCTTAGGTTCGCCGCCAGAGTTTCATGTCCTTTTGAACGAAGGTAATGTTGACATGCGACTCACTTTATTGGCTTACTACCACACTTAGTATCAACTGTTTAGTGTTCATCACGGAATTGGCAAGCATGTAACTGTTTACTAGTGTTCATCACGGGCATGGTTTCCGGTACAGTGTAATGGAAGTGTACACAAATGCGGAGTTGGCAGATGCTCATTTGATGTATGGATTAACGTACGGTAATGGCCATGTCACTCAACGTTTCTATCGGAATTTCTAGAACGAAGGAGCCCCAACAGGAAGATGTTTGAAGCAATTGATCGTCGTCTTAGGGAGCATGTGACGTTTAAGCCTGCTACTCGCGACTGGGGGAAGTGTACAAGGACGAGAATACCTAAACTCGAGGGGGAAATTCTTCGTGCAATTGACGACAATGACTGTCAGCGTAAGACAATCAGCTTCAGCAAGTAATGTTGACCACATGACTGTCTGAAGAGTGTTACATGAGAACCTGCTATATTTACAGCGTATGCAGGCACTATCAGCAGCTGATTTTCCTGCAAGGATATCTGCTGCGAATGTTTCATTCTATAAGATATCAGCTCTGACTTTAATGCAACTATGCTGTTCAAGGATGAGATGTCGTTTCAGTATAATCAGATTGTAAATTTTCACAATCAGCACTTGTGGGCCGACTTGAATCCTCACGCAACTCCTGAATCATGTCATTAACAAAGATTTTCTGTCCGGGCGAGCATTGTTGGTGACTGATTGTTAGGGCCTGATGTTCTTACACCCAGGCTCAACGGGCAAACTTACCATGCTTTTATAGAAAACACTTAATCTTTTCTGATAGAAGATGCGTTTTTACCAGTGCGACGAAAGATAGTCTTCATACACAATGGAGCTCCTCCTGGTTTAAGTGTTAATATCCTTCGGCTTCTAAATAAAGATTTCGTGACAAATGGATAGGTAGAGGTAGACAAATTCTCTGGCCTCCAGGCTCGTCGGACCTAAGCTCACTAGAATTTTATTTGTGTGGGCATTTGAAAGCTCTGGTGTATCGAACCCCGGTACTAGATGGCTTCCATATTGTGGAAGGCTGCGAAACAATACACAATTCTCTAGGGATACATCAGCGCACCCGGGATTCAATGCGACGGTGGGTTGAGGCATGTATCAATGCTAGCGGAGGACATTTTTAACATTTCATACGGTATGTTGGTATACGTTCCGTTCCATGTGTTTCCCATGATTAATATACTATGAAGAGTTATAGAAAATGAGTTCTAACATGGAAATAAAGCTTTTCCGGACCCATGTTCATATAACACATTTTCTTCTTCTACGTGTGAGGAATGTGTCCTGAGAGTTTGACAATACCTTATTGTTACAGCCGGTATATACATTGTTGCATCAAGTTATATTAATTGAAATTATAATAAGTGCTGATTCACTAGGAAAAATGAAGCGCGTGCCAAAAGGTTATGTTGAAAGAAAGAAAGTCTACTGAAATTCATCAAGACAAGTCAACAACTTTGGGAAAAATATTTTTAAGATATAATAAAAAGATGTGAGTTAAAATGAGATGAATATTCAATGAAATTAAGCTTGGCAATGGTTTCTGGAAAATGATCATAACAGAAGAAAATACGTCATAGAAAAAATCGATTCTTAACACACTGGATACTACGTCAGGAGTGTTATCTTATTTCAGTCTAGCTCCGCGCTACTTTCTTTGCAACAGGAATACGAATATTCTACGATTAGGACAGTGTTTTGTCATGAGTAGTGCATTAACATTAAATTTTGCATTTACCGAGATGAGGCAGGAGGCTCATGAAGATAGTTCTTTAAGATATACACTAACTACACTGAAGATGCGGTTTAGAAGTAGTGGAGAGATGATGACTGTGTCTCGGACCCCTATTGATGTCAACTCATGCACTCATATGGCCAACATTAATGAGATCACCCAGTAAAATCGATGTCTCACAGTTCGAGAAATGCCGAAGAGAGTAACATTTTTGTGGAATCGTGTCAAAAATCCCTGACAGAAAATCTTGCATTGTGTTGTCACAAAGTTCCTCCTTCGGCTGTTGACACAAGAACAAACAGAGAACCGCGGCGTTATCTGTGAATATCCATGCAGCTTTTATGACTAAATAAACATTGATGAAACCTGGGTCTTTGCTTGCGATATTGAGATAAAAGTTCAACACTCACACTGGGTTGCAAAATCTTCGCCAAAAAAAAAAAAAAAAAAATACCTCTTCAGGTCAGGTCAACACAAAATAAGACGAAAATCATAAACTTCTAACTTATTAAACAAATTTTTTCCTGGCTCTCCTTAATTAAATTAGTTGCTTTTGGTTACCTTTAAAAATATTTCTCATAATCATTTTTCCTATTTGGTTTTACTAATGCATCTGGTCAATGACATTCCTCAGACCTATCACCGTCGTCCTCAGCAATTACTAAAGCCGGAAGACGAATTTTATAATGGACAAAAGAACTTGGAGAACAATGGCGCTAGAACCACGCCACTGAAGATATCAGGGAAGGGAGTATGAGGGAGAACGAGGAGCAGGGAAGAAGAATTACAAGTCGGTAGGAAGAAAAGGAAGAAAGTGAATTGGAAAATTCCTATTGGATCCTTTGCCCCGATTTTTTTTCCTTGGGGAGGTGAGGGGGGTCAGCTGAAGTGGGTTTCTAGCCCGTTTGTATTCCCCTAGCGGCATTCACAAAGATGCAGTAGCGACAAGAATGAAGGTTTCCTCTTCCCACCCCCTCCTTTAAATTCGCGCTGCAAGAGTTCTTCCCTATCCTTTTCAACATGTGGAAACAGTAGGAGTTAAATGAGATGACCCTTAGATTTGTTCATTGCACTGCTTTTCGTCTCTCACCTCTTACCTTCCTATCTCTATCCCCTTCTCCTCCCTCTTTCTCTCTTCTATACTACTTTTTCCCTGTTGTTATATCAACCGGCGATCTATTTCTTAATACAGAGCCGTCTACTTAATTGCTCGTAATAAAATTGTTTTAATTATCACTCCGGTTTAGAGAGGTAACAGAATATAAGACTGATACCTGTATTCAAGAAATTATGTTAAGGTGCCCCTTGGACTCAAAGTTCGCGGGTTCAAATCCGATCGAGGTCGATAAATTTTTTTTTTTTCAAGGATGTAAAACCTCGAGCAGGAGTTCTCCTGCAAGGACTTAAATTCGAGGGTCCCATGATATAGATTTAT
The DNA here is from genome assembly GCA_030762175.1 of Metallyticus violacea. Taxonomy (NCBI): domain Eukaryota; kingdom Metazoa; phylum Arthropoda; class Insecta; order Mantodea; family Metallyticidae; genus Metallyticus; species Metallyticus violacea. The sequence continues at coordinate 123,203,098 of CM060831.1, forward strand.
AATATATTAAAGAGCTCCATATCTGAAGGGGGGGAAAAAACAGATCCCTGGGCAATCTATAGATCACTCACATCCAAATAATATCTTAGTTCACTGCCAGATGAAGTTAGATGCGTTGAGCTTATCCCTTTACTCCACTGCTCTCTTAAGGAAATAAGCAGAAGTAAATTCTCCTAGGTTATAGACATTTCCCTCATGGGAATCGATCGCGTTTGGAAATGGAATGATGAGTACCAACTAATGTGAAGAGGGAAATGGCACAAAACTCTGAAGCCAAGTATTACGTATCGCGATATAAATGAATTTTGTTGTCTACATATCAACAACTCATTGTCGTTATATGTGATCCTACTATACCCTTTCCTTTCCCCCCATCCTTCCGACATTATTTTCTAGAACTTGATTGTTGTTCATTGGTTAGAGCATGTAGTGGTCATTTTTATCGGCTCTAGTTCGTGACGTGTTCGATATCACACTTGTTCAACGATCGTGAGTTGGTCGTTCGTTGTACAGGGGACTTGCAAAATTTGTTAGGGTCTTGGTGAACTCTACTTGCGTTCACCCAGTGACTCATCCAGCAAATATGAAATTAAAGAGAGCCTTTGTCAAAATGCGAAAAGGAATATTTCGCTTGGGTAATTTATTTTAATATGCAAAGGTGCAAATTTTCTTTGGAGAGATTCATAATAATTTGTTGAATTGTTTTGAAATTAAGTGTATTGTTTCACTTTTTTCTCTTTTCAGTTTCTTTTGATGAGAGATAGATAAAAACATTTTCTTTTCAGAAAATTCTTTTGGTTTATCCTTTCAATTACGGGCGAAATTTTGATTGGAATACTTATTAATATTGTATTGGCATAATTAATTTTGGGAAAATGGTAAGGAATTATTCCTTTTTGTCTTTTGGGTTAAAAATATAGAAAAATATCTTTGGTTTACTTCTTTGAGAATATTATAGTGTAGCATTTAGAATTCTGTATTGTCTTTTGCATAAATATTTTGTAATTTTACTTTCTGTTCTTTGGGGGAAAATGTCCTATGTAACTTTTTTATTTTATTTTGAGGAAAAACGTTATCTTGTTTTATTCCCTCTGCATTTTTAATGTGTTAAATTTATTGCTTGTGGTACCAAAATGGTCTATACACCTTACCTATTGTAAATACCATCTTAATGTGCACTACTTTAAAGTAAATTCTTGTGGGAGTACGTTTTTGAACGCTGTCATGTTTCAATCTGGTTAAATAAATTCAAGAGTAATATTTTTTAAATTCTCTTTTCCTCTCCCTTTAGGTTGGATACACCGGTAAAATAATGATTAATTGATAACACCGCGACAATTATTGTGTGCAAATTTTATACATTCTGTATAAGAATGGAATATTTGGAGTAATATAACCATTTTTTTACCGGAGAAGAGCAATCGACTATCTGGCATCGTTTGATAGCGGACATAAATTTTACAGCATCCGTTATTGATATTGAAAATAATTCATATATATATATATATATATATATATATATATATACATTCATTAGTCCATATAGTGTAAACAAACTACGCTTCTGTCGCCCACAAACCTTCATTTTGTAAAACGCGTCTGTGAAATTGATGTAATTTCATTCCATCTGTTTTTTTGCTGTCCGTTTTAATTAATATGTATAAAATACTTCCGCTTTTATTTCAGTCTCCCACTCGTACCACTACACCGTATTAATTGTAGCCTAGTGTCGTTAGCCTGTCAGCAGTCTTTTGTGTTTTCTCGTTAAAAAAAATGTAGCTGTTGCCCCCATCCCTTTCAAATAACTGTCTTTTTCGTCTCCTTTGTCTCGCATCCAATCATCAACTTTGTCCGTCTTGAGTATATTCTTTTCTCTTCCTTTGATTAAAAGGAACTAACGTCGTTTTAAAGGGTAAAAAAAGGGGGGGGGTCGTAAGACAGACAGAATGAGCGCTTTCTCTTTTTCTCTCTCAACTTATATCATTAGGTACGGCAACCCGAATTAATAATCCGTTACCAAGAAAGCGGTTTTCTGTGCACAGTTGGACATAATAACGAACTTATCTCTTGTGCGCTTATATTTTTCTGTGCTTGTAGCTGCTTAATCTGTTTCACTCATGCTTTAAATTTTCATAAATCTTTTTAAGCAGGTGCAAGACGGAAAAAGTAATCTCGGAGCTCTGCTTTCCTGAATTTCTCTCAATACTTGCTTTATACCCCCCCCCCCTTTCAAATTGGATTTTCTGAGCAGATATTATATCTTTTCTGTACCACGGAGGACTGAAGGCTGATGTTTGCAGCACACGATTTGAATGATGTCTGCTCTGTGCTGCTATACAGCTAAATTAATTATTATTGGTACTTGAAGTTAAGTATTTTAATGTCTTCTGAAGAGTTGCTGTTTATATATTTTTGAATACTGAAGTGTAAAGATGGGGTATGAAGTTAGAGCCTAAAGAGTTAATGACCTATAGGAAGGTGACACTATTAGTCTTAGAAATCGTGTAATTGTGTGACACGCTGTCACAATATCGAACTCCGGTAAACAATTACGAAACATACAAAATAAAAAATGCTAACTGAGTATACGTTGTAGTTGTTCCATATTTGAATTATAAGACTGCAACAAATGCTTTATCCAAACACGTTTTCAAAGTCTAAAATGTATAATATTTTTGTTATTTGTATCAATAGAACCACCTTCTTTGACACATATACCCCTTCCTTCCGGTGTATGTCGGTCCTGGTGGTCTAGTGGTAACCATACTTGTCTTCTAAACCCAAGATCGCGGGTTCAATCCCGGCCAGAATCGATTTTTTCGAGCCTAAAAATCCCAAGTATGGCTTCCTTCGGAAGGGAAGTAAAGCCGTGGGTCCCGTGTCGTACATTTACGGCACGATAAAGAACCTCAAGCCTGAAAGAAGAGACCTCTGAGCAAAATTTGTTTTATACGTTTCATGCCCAGAATTGAATAGGATGCTGATGACCTGAGATGTCATTTGTACTAATTACAAATTAAAGAAATAATCTGTCTTCTTTGTTGCTAGAGATCGCCAGTTGTGTAAAGACTATATAATTTGAATTTTTGTTTAGGATCTTTCAGTGTATTTCATATTACGTTGTTTACGCTCAGGAATTATTGCCACAGAAATAATAAGTTCATTAACGAAGTTAAAACAAGATAACTTACTTTGGTTTTCTTTCACCCTACTCTAATACCATGTCCATTATGTAACAAATAATAATAATAATAATAATAATAATAATAATAATAAAAAAACCACTGAAAACACCAGTCATTGTTTAGGGTCTTTAAATATTGCACTTGTTAAATTTTTCTCAGCCTAACAATGAAGGAGCGAATATTATTTTAATTTTTAGCATTAAAGTCAATGTATATTTATCCGGCCGATTCTCCAATGCCGTTACCCGTCTCTAAAGTGATTTTCCGAAAGATTTGGTGCAATTGGCTCTTGATATCGGAACAGATGGTAATTCAGGGAGCCAAATCTGAGGGGATGGGAAGATGCTTTAACAATTCATAGTTCAAATCTCTCAAATTTCGGTTCGCCTGTGGACAGGTGCCTTGTGTCTTGATGAAAAAGTTTTTTTTTTCCTCCTGCAAAGCGCACTTTCGCTCACGTTTTTTTTTTTTCTTCGTATAATCGGTTAGTAAAAAGCCTTTTATAGTCCCAAAATACTGAAGACATAACCTTTGCTGCAGATGAGACCGACATGTCTTCTTTGGCGCTCAACAACCGACTGCTGTAAATTGAGGCATAAAATCAGCTCTGTTTCTGTTCAAGAGCTCCAAACATTGCAGCAATGTTTTCATACGAATGTGTCTTTGACCTGCTGTTATGAATTTGCTGTTGTTTCACGTCCTGGACATCTTCACGTGGGCCATCTTCAAGGCTCGTACAGTCATCATTAAAGTCAGCAATCCATTCCAACAATTAACCTTTGAAAATGAAGATGAATTTCTACAAACTTTTATACATTTGATGTGAATGTCCTTTGACGTTTAATCACTTTTACTTATCATACACCATACTCTTATATTATTCCTACAACATGTTTACTTTACAATGCTGTGTTTAATAAACCATTGTCAATTTCACCTAAGCTCCTGGCCTGAAATGTTTTCAGACTGCCCCAAGAGTAAGAATGCTTCTTTACCTGATCGAACCAAACATTTACGGTATAAGTTAACAATAAAATATAAAATTCTTGTGGGTTTATGTTTTGGCGTTATAGACCAATTCATCGTGAAGACAATGATTTTAATTTAAATGCCGGACTGGTGTGTATACCCGCCCCTTTCTCTGAAAGGACACGGGACAATTTATTCTAAAACAAATATGACTTGTACGCGCTTCACATGTTTTTCAGATACACCACATAAAAATAGAAAGAGTAAAAAAACGCAAATTGCAGTCCGTTACACGCGACTGAATGAACTTTCCCCTACCCTTCTCTACACTACCGCTATTCATTTGCGTTCAGTTGGATTTCCCAGTTACATTGCTAGTTTAGTTTTACAAAAGGTAGTAGCGGTTCAAACGAATGCTCGAATATTTCGCTAAATTAATTGGTTTCGGCTCATCTGTGTGAAACCTCACTGATCAACCCACATGACCCAAGGGTGTGGCGTTGCCAGGACCAATCAGAGCGTGCGCTATTTGTCCCCACCCCATACCCAAACTCCACCGCGTCAGATCAAATTGTAACTCCCTTTGCATGGCGAAATATGTTTTGGCTTCCACAGGATGAAAGCGAGGTCTGTGGTGTTGGTTGTGTTGCCATTGATGTTGATGATGATGACGTGAGGGAAAGGTTACGCTCTTTGAATCCTTATAGCTATTGTGCATAATACCGTGATTTCCCTTTCTACGTGTTTGTGACATCAGATCAGGATAGAGGGACATGTTGAACTGAAGCGCATGTCAAGTTATATTTGATACATTCAGCCTTCCTGGAGACTTTCAAACATCTCTCCAACATTATTTTTAGAATCGGGTTTAATTGAGGAGTGCTCAGAGGGCAACGTGAGGGAACAGCATTCATAAAATTTGAGAATTACTTATGTTTGGATCAATCGCCATTAAAGCTGGTCATGTTTTTTGTTGTTCATGAGAGATTGCTCATGACAACATTGTCTATATATATCAATGAACATGCTATACTCTAGAATCGCTCATGAATATCTTGTAATGTATACAAAATGCTTAAAGCAACACAAAACCCTTCCGTAATGGGCCGCAGGAGTAATGCTAATTGCATATATTGTCTACGTCAATGTTTTTGATGCCATTTAACTTCTTGTCATGTACATTCCATAGCACTAAAGTTTAGTCATTATTTGAGTACTCAGGAATCACGTGACAAGCTCTATGTTTTTACGAAAACTAATGCAGTGTAAAGCACTAAAATACGCTTGCTTCACCTAACGCACATTGTTGAATTCTGATTTGGTTTATTTACGGACGGTCTTTAACATGTCAGGTCATTAGCGTCCCATTCAATTCATGGCGTGAAACGGCCGACAAATTTTGCTCAGAGGCCTCTTCTTTCAGGCTTGAGATTCTTTATCGTGCCGTAAATGTATAACACGGGACACAGCTTTACTTCCCTTCCGAAGGAAGCCATACTTAGGATTTTCATGCCCGAAAAAACCCATCGGTCCTGGCCGGCTTTGAACCCGCGATCTTGGGTTAGAGGGTAAGTATGGTTACAACTACACAAGCAGGACAGACAAACCACACATTTTGTTCATACTCATGGGTCACATCAGTTAAAATGTGCTGAGAAACTTTATTGTAATCAATTATAATTCTGTTATTTAGAATTCAAAAACACAAGTCTGTAACGGTCTTCACCGTGCACCTCGATTATGTTCTCGTAAAGATTTCCTAATAAACTGTGCAGCTCCTGTCTAGTTCTTACCTAATACCCATTCCTCTTCCCACCCTAAGCTCAATAACCTGTATCATGTTCCTATTGGTTGAAACAGCAAGAGAATTTTCGAGGTTATGTGACGTAATATTTTCTAGCGTGATAATTTCTCCTTATGTTGCCCCCCTGGCAGAGTTTCTTTCGATACCAAGAGGGTAACACTGCGTTTGCCAACCCAGGGACTTTGGTATTATGGAGGTGTGTTCATTGTAGTGTAAATATTTTGATGTTTTTCGTATTTTTTTAATTGTAATAGAAACTTGTATGCTGTAACATTTTTCAAGATTCTGTAAAATCAAAGTAAACCATTGTATAAAATTTTCTAAATTGAGATTTTCTAAAGTGTATAGTCCAATTTGCAGTTTAAAATTTAATTTTTATGGGGCACTGAATTAATGTTCTGTTCTTTTCCAAACTTTGCTGCTAAGTAATTGTTTTGTGTGAACCATTGCCAATTTAGTTTCGCTTATTGTTAAATAAATCATAATATTTGTTAATTATCTTCTCCCATACTCAAAAATTACCAGGGTAATTCCGTAAGTTTCCGGCCGAACAATTTTCTAAGTATGATATAGACAAAACCTATATTTACTTTTTCAACATAGTTACTCTTTATTGCAATACACTTCTTACATCTTTGCATTAACATTTCAATCCCCCCCCCCCATAAAATAGAAGTATTGTCTGCAAAATGGGCATAAACAATAACCATCACTTCTTCGTCACACTTGAATTTCCTTCCTCGAAGATCCTTCTTGAGTTTTGAGAAGGGAAAAGAGTCACTGGGAACTAGATCTGGGCTTTAGGGTGGATGGTCGACTTCCTTGAAGCCACATTTCTTCACAGCTTCCTTTGCAACAAGTGCTGTGTGCGCAGACGCGTTGTCGTGAAGGCGCACACCATCACTCAGCTTTCCTCGCCTTTTCTCTTTGATGGAAGTCTGTCCAGTATGCCTGCATAGTACTCCCCATTTACTGTGGTGTTCCTCTCCTTGAAGTCAATGAAGAGTATTCCTTCACAGTCCCAAAAGATTAAGGGTATGAAGTTTTTGGTTGACTGAGCGACCTTGGCCTTTAGAGGCGGTGCTTCCCCAGATTTACGTCACTCCATTGATTCTCTGTTGGACAAGAGATCATAGTAGAGGATCATTGTTTCATCTCCTGTAACAATGGTTTGCAGAACTTCTCTCTCGTTGCCAAGGCAGAGTTCCAAAATGCCTGACAACTCGATGCTGCTTTTGGACTGAGGAAAGAAGTTTAGGCACCCACCTTGCATTCATCTTTAAATGTTCATGAACAATTCGAAGGACTGTTGTTTTAGAAAGGCCCAACCTTGCTGCTATTTCTGTAACTTTGAGCCACATGTCTTCCATAACTTCTCAGGAGTGAGCACCTCCAAAGGGCGATTGACCAGCACGCTCTTCGTCTTCATTGCTTTCTCGACCCATTCGAAAAAGTTTGGCCCGTTCTTTTACGGTAGAATATGAGGGGGATGCTTCCCCATATACACCGTCCAATCACTGTTTAACTTTGTTTGGATTAAGTCCTTCTTTTGTGAAGAACCTAATTACAGCTCGAAACTCCATTTTGAACATGTCACAATCTTCTACACATAGACTTCTTTATGCAACTATATCTGAACAACTGAACAAAGCGGAGCGGAAGATACAGGAATTATTTACTTGGCAGATAAAATATGAGCCAGATAATCCTTATCGGCGAGGCCGGAGACTTATGTACCTACCCTCGTACCTTTCTCCGGCAAATTGCTGGGGTTTCACTTCTTGTATACATTTTAATTCAACTCTTGTCTGAGCATAAGTGGGATGGTGTTGAATTATAAAGAATTTGGAATCAGAATGGAAGGGAAAGTTTAAAATCACCTTACTCGCTTTGTTACGTTCTGATTTATTCCGTTTCAGAAATTTTATCTATTAATTTCCCGCAGAAAATAAACAAAAAAACATTAATATTCACATAATGATATATATACAATACTTATGTTTCAGTTCTTCGTGATGGCTACCATTGGTGCAAATCATTATCACTCATACTGTTACAAACATTGGAAACATTCTTTCGAATTAAATGCCTTATTTATAACAAATGTATTTTAGAAGTTAAAACGTCTTTTAAGAAACGCCGGGGCTGAGCTACGCCAGAAATAACAAAACTGTAACTTTTTGGATTATTTCTGATAAACGCCATACAGACTCCTATGAATCATTTTGGTTTATATTTTTTCGTGTTTTGCTGTTTTTTAAGACCCAGAAACGATTTTAAATATCCCGTACGCATCCCTTTAAATGCACCCTCTATGCATAGACAATGTTGTTTTATAATAAAAGCATTATTGTTACAAAACTTGAACAAATAACCATAAACTTATCTGAATAAACAATAACCAGGATATCTTAAATAGACTGTTTCAAAGTGTACACAAAACCAGAATGAATCTCTGCATGTAGTGATATTGGAACAATGTCCAAAAGAAACTTTTGAATCATATTTGCTCTGTCAAATTCTTTGGCAGTGATTAATTTTGAGTACTCAGTTGCACCAGATTGAAATTAATACTCAGGAATTCTGTTGTATTGTGAACAGATGTGACAGCAAAGGAAAGTATGGGGTGCTCCATCTTCAAGTGAGAATAAGAAAAACAGCCCACAGTAAGAAAGCAGCCAAACAAGACAAGGGAAAACATTTGGTGCAGTACAATTCTAAGTACACTGATAAGCTGTAAATCTAAAAAATATTGCATGTTTTTTTTTTCTCAGCTTTAGATTATTTATTTATATATGTGGCAGGTGCGCCCTTCTCTGGACACAAGGTTCGCTGGTTCAAACCCAGTCTAGGCCTAAAGATTTTGCGTGACGTAAAATTCTTGATTACAAGTTCTCCTGAATGAACTTAAAGGCGTGTCGTAGATCTGTGGCACGTTAAAGAATTCCACGTCCGAAAAAAGACAAAACTACCGATCATATCACGTCCAAATAATAACTTAATATCACAGTAAAGGGCACCTGAAGTGATTGGCTGATCATCTATCCCTCTAACATCTGTTGTTGGTACTTAATGTAACTAAATTCGAATGATTGACCCTTTCTGGCCTAGCAATCGCTGACAATTGAAAATGAAAGTAGATATTTCACAGGTGCTGCTTATGTAAATGTGTATCAATGCTCTCAAATGTCATATCTACAATCTGAAGTATGCATTTTATGACCACTTTTATTGGTTAGCCTACAACAATTTGTTTATGGCGAAAAAAAGCATATCGACAAAGGATTTCGTATAAAAAAGTTTCCATTACTAAAAATATCAAGTTATAATAAATTTCATATTTTTTCTGCAGTAGGATAGACAATAATGGCGTGATATAGCTCTGCTAACTACAATTGCGCAAGTTCGTTACACAAAGTGAAGCATTTATTTGTTTACTTTCATCTAGTGTGCTAAATTTCAAACATATTACTATATAATTAAAAATGTTAGAAAAGTCATTCTCAATGTGTTTAAAGCTGTTAGGTTTATACTTTCAATTTTTTTTATTTCTTTTATTTACGACGCGCTTTAACATCTCAGGTCATCATCAGCGTCCCATTCAAATCAGGGCATGAAACGGCTGACAAATTTTGCTCAGTGGCCTCTATTTTCAGACTTGAGGTTCTTTATCGTGCCGTAAATGTACGACACGGGACCCACGGCTTTATTTCCCTTTCAAAGGAAGCCGTACTTAGAATTTTACGCCCGAAAAAAATCTATATCGATCCTAGCCGGGTTTGAACCCGCAATCTCTGGTTTAGAAGGCAAGTATGGTTATCACTACTCCACCAGAACCGACTTTCTACCTACACAAAAATAATTTTACAAAAATTCAAGCTTCTGAATTTAACTTTTAAAATTACGAAAGTGGTAACCGACGTAAACCATTATGCTATCCCTGGCAAATATGTGTAGTCTATATCTTGAAAGGAGAAGAACAAAAATTATATCAACCAAGTGGCACAACTTGGAAACACTTATCTGTTAACCTGCATCATTAGAAGTTAGCAATGTAATCAGGCCTATTTATGTTTCGTTTCTCAAAGAGAAATACTAATCCTCTTGAAACATCTTTTGAGAGGTCGTTATAAATTATACAGTTCATGGTTATATATCAGCTTTTGCCTAACTATAGGTGCATTAGAGTTTACCTGAATATGTAAAATCGCAAGAAGCAATTTTCTGACTATGTAGACGAAAGATGGAGTAATAAAAAAGCCTTTTGAGTATGTTTGACATTAAAGGCCGTCCCTAGAGAGGGAAAGAACGTGGGTAGGTACTCGTAAAATGTCAAAAAATCTCGGCGCCCTCCACCTTGCGCGGCCGTTGGTTACGCATGGTCAGACCTCTAGTCGTTACAGTACATGGCGGTTTAACTCCAAAGAAAATTTATAGAATATCTCAATATGGCACCATTTAGAGACCACAATGGAATCGCGTTGGAAAATTTCAATAGCTCATGCATGAAAACAGCACGACAAGGGAGGTATAAAATTAGATGAACACGTTGAGTACAATTGTTGAAAACATTAGGTTTATTTGTCATCGTCTCAGTGGATTTCCAATAGTAAATATAGTTTCTGTCCAACTCTTTAGAAAACATATAGATGATATCAATGAAATTCTAATTTATCCCCACCGAAACAAAATATTACGTTATGGATCAGAAAAAGGTCACTAGAGATTAATTGGGGGATGAGAAACTAATTCGTAACTCAGTTCATGTACTTTTCCCATTGCGACTGTCTATGCGATCTGTGGGTAAAAAAAAAAAAAAAAAAAATTGTTCGTTAATATTCGCCATTTTCCCTTCAACTCATCTTCCAAATAAGCCATCAATGCTGCATAATGGGATCCTGTTATTGTTTTATCGAAGTAATCTACCGTCATTTCTTTGAAATTCCAAAACTAGTAATGGTCACCTGTCAACCATCATCATAGTCTACTTCAAGATAGGCCTTAGAAGAGGTAAACGATTTCAAATACGTTGAATACACGTTTATCAGAAACATAAATGTGGAAAAACACTTGACTCCAGCCAACAGTAAAGCAATAATTGCAATAAAATTGAGAAGAGGGTCTTACTGTATGCATCAGTCACGTGGGGAGAACTGGAGCAAGCACAGACCAAACTGCATCATATTGAAGGAAATCAGACAATATGGAGGTACTGTAGCACTTGTGAGGTGAAGAACTCAGGAGGTCGTTGATTATTCATTTGATTTATTTACGGATACTCTTTACAAATCAGGTCATCAGCGTCCCTTTCAATTCAGGGCGTGAAACGGCCAACTAATTTTGCTTAGAGATCTCTTTTTTTCAGACTTGAGGTTCTTTAGTGCCGTAAATGTACCATACGGGACTTGGGATTTTTACACCGAAAAAATCCATAGACCTTGGCCAGGTTCAAACTGCGAACTTGGGTTTAGGAGGCAAATATGGTTACCGCTACACCACCAGGACCGACTAACTCAGGATGTGAGATCAAAATGATTGAGCAACTGCGCAGGAGGGACAAGAATGTGCGAACGCAAATCAGGTGTAACAAGATCGAGAAAACACAGTATTGTCAAATTTACAAGAAAATAAGGATGAACTTACAGAATACCTGAACAAATTAGAACACAAATAAAATCAAATTGTTATAGCAAGAGATTCAGCCGCGAAAAGGGAACGCTAGCAACTGATATTGGGACAAAAACATAGAAAGAAATGAAGAAATTTCCGAGAAAAGAAAGACATTATAGAACTTGTATACGGCTGTGCCGATAAAAATGAAAGTCAAAGAACCCACCAAGAGGACGTCCTGAGCAGAGTAGTGAAGGAACGTGTGTGAGGGATATCTTAGAAAGAAATAATTATTGTAGAAGCTATGAATGAATTTCAATGCCTAAAAACTGCTGTTACTTCAAGTTAGGCTGACTGTACCGACCCTTTCCGACTCAAGAGGTTGTCGCTTCCATTTTGATCGGCCTTTACTCATTTTCCTTGAGGCGATTTTTGATCTCAATCGTATTACTCTTAAAATATAATATAATTATTTTTGTTTATTTTCTCGGATCAGCAATCAGTTGCATTAGTGCTGGTTTTGCAATTATTTTGTAATACTAAGTTAGGATAATCTTTCCGCACACATTCTTTACCTTTCAATGTCTTTTAGGTATCTGGGAGAAATTTCACATTCCAAAAGGTTTACTGTTTTGACTTTATTTTATATTTTAGTTAAAAAGCATTACATTTTTTTAAGTGCTGATGTTATAAATTTGTGTGTGGACATGGTTTTATTACTGGTTTCGCACTTTCACCAATTGACTGACCTTTCAACTCCAGTTTGTGATGCCCGATTGAAGTTTCATTCAGATAACGAACAGACGCAATATATTCTCAAGGTTTCAATTAAATATCGCCAGACAATGCATCTAAATGTCCGGTTGCGAGTGTCGTAGTCCACAGTCAATAATCACTTTGAAGATATTGTGCACTCGCTCAGTTAAGAGGTCTATCTGCCATGGGTGGCGAGGTCGTTAAGGTGGGTGGTCTGGGGTTCAACCACGGGACCGTCCTGCTGATTGAGATTTGTTCTAGGTTTTCTTCCGTCCTTATAAATGGCAAATGCCGGGGAAATACCCTAAACTTTAGGCCTGAAACGCTTTTTTTTTAAATAACCGTTTTCCAAATTAATTATTTCGTCTCGTATATCATGAGTGTCCACCGCCTGTGATGTCTCACTACTATAAAAATCGATGCCATGGATCTTTTGCATAATTGGGCGACCGGAGCGAGCTAAATGTTTGGTGCACGATAGGTCCTGTTTAGCTCGTGTTTCTAAAAAGAATATGCAAAACTGCTGTAAAAACTCCATGAACTTCATTTAATGTAGTGTTAATCTCCGCGGCTCTTCTTTCATCAAATAAATATATTTAATGGTTGCATATAACTCGTTTTTGTTTTTATGTTTTTATTGCATATGCAACAGTGGTCAATGAACTGTCAAGGTTAACTGTTTGACATAGATATACGTGAGGTTAGCGCGGTTGCTTACTGAGAGAATCCAGTCAAGACCCAATAATGCAATTGCAGGTAGCTGTTTGTAGTTAGTTTGAGGTGTACTTTGTCTGCGAGTAATTGGCATTGCGTGTAAATTAGTTATGCCAGTTCATAAATTCAGTGTTGAGAACGGGTGTTTTAATTTACAATATATCTGTGAAAACGGATTCTTGCAGAGAAGGTGTAAGACGATTCGCAAGAAAATATTCTGGTAATCGCAATTGTTCGCCAACTTGTTGAAAAGTTACAAGAGACAGGCTCTCTTAATGATAAGAAACGTGTTCCGAAAGGCCGTTTCCTTATGGAATAAAAGTTAGTTGAAATACAGGAATTTCCTACGCAGATGCGGCAATGTATTGCCACTGAGAAGCTTCGTTTTCAAATTTAATAGACAGGCTAGTATTTATTATCAGTATAATTTTATTCTATCAATAAAAATAGATATCTTTTTAATTATCCAACGCGAACTTTAGCCTACCGCAGCGACCGCTGTATCCTATACCTTAGTATTGGGGCATCTATGGATGCTACCTCTCTCTCAGTAGCACCCCAGTTGTCCTCACGAGGCTGGATGGGGCCTTCCAGCTCTTCTTAACTTAGAAAATGTCTACATTGATACTGGAAAACGAACCCGGGACCTTAATCAGCAACATTAATCACTAGACCAAGGATGCGTTAATTAAAAATATAAATATTAAAAGAAACACTAACTTTACACACTGCGGCTCACATATGCCTTTTTCGGGTTACATGGCTGCATTTCCCCAGTAAGCAGCCGTGCTCAGATGGCCCTTAACTGAAATATTCTCACTGTAACAATGATGTTACATAACGAATTTTCACTCCAATTAATGAAGTTTACCAAACTTTGTAATGAAACCTCGTAGGACTAACCGAGGAAATTAGAGAGAGGTGAGTTACACTAAATAGTTATATATCATTTTAAATTTATGCCAGCAGAAAAAATATAATAATTAATATGTTCTTCCAACGTAAATGAAACGCTGGTGGTACTCGGGAACTAAATCAACTTTTTTTTTTTTAATGCTATTTAACGTTCGTTAGACTGAGGCGGTGGACACTGATGATATATTAGACGAAATGATAAATTGGGAAGGTTTTTTTTTTAAGGAAAGAAATATTCCAGACCTAAGTTTTAGGATACCTCCCCGGCATTTGCCATTTATGAGGAATGAGGAAACCTGGAAAAAACCTCAGTCAGGGAGTTGCCTGGTAATTAACTTTCAAGCTTTCCATATTGGAAAAACATAACACCTAAATGTTGAAAAGAATCTGAACTTCAGTTGGCAGCAGTGCATTTAGCTCTCGTTTACATTTGCCGCTATGATTTCATGTCTGAATCTTGGACATGAGGTAATTTTTTTTTTCTCCATTCCCTTTTTTCATTCCCCAACCTTCGCTTGTAAAATTCTCTCATTTTATATTTAGCAGTCTGTACACTAAAATGATTGAGAAATGAAAGAGGTTTCTATAGCAACATTGCTTCCCTCCAGTCATTCGTTTTTGTGTACATTTTCCTTTGAGCTATAGTTGTAGCGGATGTTTGACAGTGTTTGGAGAGGCAGGTAGGCGAGAGGAAGGGGTTGATCAGCTTGTGTTTACACAAAGACAACGTTACACATTTAGCGGTCATAATGCAACGGAACAAAGATAAGCTCATCGTTTATAATAATGAAATATCTTCCAATATAAAATAATTCTGGATATTGGTTTAAAGTGCTAAAAATATGTCCTTTTGATGTGATTTATTTCAGAGCGAGTTTGTTGTTAACCTGTCTGCTGCAACTCTCTTCATGTTTTCGTAATGACGGTAAATATCATTACTGATTACTTATTAGAGTGGAATCTGGGAAAATGACGCCCAAGAAAAAAACGTTCAGCCTGTGAAATTGTGAACAAAATGCAACCAGTTTGTTGTGCACTCAAGAACTGGCTCTTTCACGGTTCTGTAGTCCGTTTACATGCATACTGGCGGGACGGCAGTTAGAGCGAAATTTCCAGGCAAAGTGGATGTAATATTAGCGCATCTTATTCATATTCTCTTCTCGCAATTTCTGTAATTTACAATTCATCAATTTATGGTCTGACATTTTTACTCAGTTCAATACATAGAAGTTTGTTTCGTAAACTTTATTTTTGAATTTCTTTCACAAATACAAATCACATATTGTCAGTATGTCATTCCCGTATTTTTCTGATTTTATATACACGCCATATTACTCTTTAAGTGTTTACTGCGCACCACACTCCGATTTTTCGTCATGCAAGGGATTTCGGGTATAAAATCGAGTTTACTGTACTACATTACCTGTTATTTTGCTTCAAAACACCATTAAGTATATGAAAACCATGTTTTATCAGTCCTGGGCTGTATGAGGTCGTGCGTTGTCGTGAAGAAAGATGGCGCCCTCGATGAGAAGTTCTGGCCGTTTCCTCGTGATTGCTTCGCGCAATCGTGTCAATGTCTCGCAGTATCGGCCAGCTGTCACTGTGTGCCCTTTTTCCAAAAACTCCACGAGTATATTTCCACTGCATGGCGACTGCTGGGAGTGTAGTGGTGGATCCCTATTTCGTCACCCAACAATGTGGAGAAGAAAACTGTTCCCTTCCGTGGAGAACCGCTGCAAAAATTGCCCCCATGCCCTTCTCCTTATGTTCGTTAGACAGATTTCGTGGAACCCATCGGGAACAAACTTTTCGGTACTGTAGAATATCGCGAACAATATGACGAACGCTTCCGAATGACATTCATAATTCTATCGTCATATGCCATAACTAATCCTCCTGTTGTTCTGAATCACCTCCTCCACGCGAGCTGTGTTCAAATCTGTTGATGCCGTGCTGGGTCGGCCACTGCGATCCTCGTCGGTGACGTTTTCTCTGCCGGCCGCAAACTTTCGACACGTCCTGCGACATGCTGACGAGACGTTACAGTTTCTCCCTAAATCTCTACCAGCTGCCGGTTAATTTCAGCCCCGGTTACATGTTTCGCCCACATAAATCTATTAATGGAGCCGATTTCTTCGCATTATCAATTTTCCAAACGAGTCACCATTTGTGTTTACCTACAACTAGCGCTGTAGGTGGCGGGTGGCTGAAACTCTGCACAGTTGCCAGCCGCATGTATTGGAAAAAACGCACGCGGCTAATTTCTGCATAGCGGATGAAACTCCAGAAATACTTGTTACTTAGTTTCTGTCACCCCTCGTACATATATCCATTACTAAAATAGAGTCATGTCGCAATGCCAAAATAAGGTCAAAATACGGTCTTTGAAAAATGCACAAATTGTCTAGTGCTTATCCAAAAGTTGGAGCAGACAAAAAACTATATATTAAGAAGTTTCAAAACATGTATTTTTTCCCCCAGTTTATCGTAATATTCTGTATTTTTTCCCCCAGTTTATCGTAATATTCTGTATTGCCTCGCATCTTTCAGCAGTATGCAATTTTTTCCTGCTGCGGTAGAGTGCACAATATTATATACAATAGTATAAGATTTTAATGCAATAGGCACGACCTACGTGCGACTTGCTAGTAATGAGGTTCTTCTCTTTACAATCATTCTAGACTATAATCATTGTCGAACTTTTTTCAGTAATTCTTGCCAGCGATTGTGCCATTATTGACTATACATATATGTACTGTAAAAAAAAAAAAAAAAAAAAAAAAAGCGCCAGACGAATAATTCAAGTTCGTCCGAGCTTAACTGGGGCAACCCTCCGTTTTTCTTGGATATATATTTATACTGCAACGTATAAATTTATGAAAATGAATCCTATTTGTTAGACCAAATAGAACGTTGCACTCTTTAGAAAAGACTGACAATTAAGACGCTAAAACACTAATCATAAACTAAAGCACGATATTTCCAGCGTTGACTCATGATCATAGCAAAGGACGGAGAACCTTATATCTCCATATTTTGAAAATGTACTTATTAATTTATTCATAATATTTTGTTAATTACTGTATTTAGCGTATTAATGTGTATTTTCACAGAAACGCTTTTTTCACTGAAGTTTTCGTGTAAATGTAGCAGTTACGAATTTCTGCCCTGAAATTCAGTACATTGACTGAAAGCGTTGTTGAAACAACACGGTAATAAAGAATCATGCAGTAGGAACTTAAGCACGAACGCGTCGTTAAACGAGGTATGGAGGTGCACTGCATTAAACGATAGAGAACATTTCGTTAGACTTCTTGCAGCACAAATTGTTTGTACCAGAAAACGCGTAGGAGGAAACATCATTAAGTAAATACACACAGTTATAAGCCAGCACTGATTTTGTCTCACGCTTCATATGAATTTTGATGCCTAGTTACTTAATAAATTATTATATATTATAAATAACATTCATTTGAAGAGTCAAAAAGCAAAGTATCATTAATTGTTAAACGATATGAAATCCACCTAAATATGGAGGAATTATGAAACACTGAGCTTTTATGACGAGACTTTTAAATAACATTGCAAGTGAGAAAATTGAAAAAAATCAGCAGGGTTGGATACAACTGATATATTGTTCCCTAGTGCTTTATTACATGATCTGTGCCTGATATGCCATAAATAAAAGGATTTGGTGCCCTGCTTAAAACATAAATGAAACAAACAGCTATAACTGTGAAAAGAAAAACTTTTTTACTTAGCATTTTTATACACTAAGATTTGGAACTTAATCTTCAATAGATTTCAACATGACTACCATTTAGCACTGCAGACATCAAGCCTGTGTCAACCTCTATCCAGATATTCCTGCATATCAATATAATATTTTAAATCCCAAGGCAAATTCTGCGCTTCAAATCATTGAGATCAACTATAGTGCTCTATACATTTAATTCTGTACAAATCCCAAAAAACTCAAATTCGTTTACTTAGTGGCCTTGACGGCCAAGCTATGGTCTTGATTCTCTGCCATCCCATTGCTTCGGAATATTGTCATTGAGAAAACTGTGTACATGGCATGCGAAGTGAGCAGGAGCGACGTCTTGCTGATATGGTTCCAGTAGGAAGCCGTGGCACAACGTAATACTCAAGTATGTCTAGATACGAGTGTAGGTTCATAAGTTTCCGACCTCGCCCATAAGCATTATAGCCTTCAAAAACTCTTATCTGGTGTCACACCTTATATGTTAAGTAAATAATTGCAGCTGTAACTTCCTCTCCGCTGTGTTCAGTTCAGATATAGTTGCATAAAGAAGACTATGTGTAGAAGATTGTGACATGTTGAAAATGGAGTTTCGAGCTGTTATTAAGTTCTTCACAAAACAAGCACTTACTCCAAACGAAATTAAACAGCGATTGGACGGTGTATATGGGGAAGCACCTCCTCATATTCTACTGTAAAAGAATGGGCCAAACTTTTTCGAATGAGTCCAGAAAGCATTGAAGAAGAAGAGCGTACACGTCGGCCCTTGGTGGTGCTCACTCCTGAAAACATCGCTTTTGTGCAAGAACTTGCGGAAAACCGGCGATTCAAAGTTACAGAAATAGCAGCAAGGTTGGGTCTTTCTAAAACAACAGTCCTTCGAATTATTCATGAACATTTAAACATATATAAGGCTAGGGCCTAGCCTTCTTTCCTCAGTCCAAAAGCAGCAACAAGTCATCTGCTTTCAGGCATTTTGAGCTCTGTTGTGGCAACGAGAGAGAAGTTCTGCAAACCATTGTTACAGGAGATGAGACTATGGTCCTCCACTATATCCCTTGTTCAAAAGAGAATCAATGGAATGGCGTAAACCTGGCGAAGCACCGCCTGTAAAGCCAAGGTCACTCAGTCAACCAAGAAGATCATGACCACAATCTTGTGGGACTGTGAAGGGGAATACTCTTCATTCACTTTAAGGAGAGGAACACCACAGTAAATGGGGAGTACTATGCTGGTCTACTGCACAGACTACATGCTTCCATTAGAGAGAAAAGGCGAGGGAAGCTGTTTGGTGATATGCGCTTTCTTCACGACAACGCGCCTATGCACACAGCTCTTGTTGCAAAGGAAGCTGTGAAGAAATGTGGCATTAAGGAGATTGACCATCCACCCTACAGCTCAGATCTAGCTCCCAGTGACTATTTTGTCTTCTCAAAACTCAAGAAGGACCTTCGAGGAAGGAACTTTAAGTGATGGATGCTGTTTATTCCCATTTTGCAGACAAGACTTCTGACTGTTTTGATTGAAATGGTAATTGAAAGATGTGAGAACTGTATTGCAATAAAGAGTAAAGGGTAACTATATTGAAAAGTGAAAAATTTTGTCTTTATCATAACTAGAAAATGGTTAAGCCGGAAACTTATGAACCTCATAAATTGTGACAGTAACTGTAGATTCAGTATAAAAGAAGGGGCCTCTCACACGACCTTACATTAAGCCGCACAATACATAATTTTGGGCGAATCATGGAAAACATGGGTTCTTGCATCCTTAGATTTTTTGATATGTAGAAAGTTGACTTATCAGAGAAATACAGGTGATCTAAGTAAAAATTCTCTTCTCCAATTTTGCCAAAGACACTCTCAACATAAGCCAGTCTTTTGTCTTTATCGCCGGATTTGAATCTCTTATTATTTGAATTTTGTATGTTCGCAGACCAGTTTTTTTGATTGGTTTTCTTGACTTTTTGTAAAGTAGGGTTGAATGCGCTCGTATATTCAAAAAGATTTTTTTAGGATGCTTACCAGTTTTCTGCAAACAAACTTCGTTTTTGCTTGAACCGGCTGTTTCCTTACAGTAGGGAATGGGATTGTGTCTTTAAAGATTCCACTCTCGACGAAATTGGCGTTGTGTGAACCTTTGTGGGTTAACCCATTATGGTACTGAAAGGAGGGGGGATTTTTTTTTTTTTTTTTTTTTTTTTTTTTTTGAGTAGTGTTTAACGCCCGTTTTTACTACTGAGGCACCACAGGCGGTGGACACTGATGATACATGAGATGAAATGATATATTGGGAAAGGATTTTTTTTTTTAAGGAAGGAAGCGTTCCAGGCCTAAGTTTAGGTATCTCCCCGGCATTTGCCAGTTATGAAGACTGAGGAAAACCTGGAAAAAACCCCAGTCAGGGAGGACGGTCCTGGCAGGATTCGAACCGCAGACCTCCCGCTCACGAGTCCGTGCCTTAACGACCTCGGCCACCCGTGGCGGTCAAGGAGGGGGGATGAAAATAACTTTTACGTACATTTTATGTATTTTGATTATTTATTTTTTTCATAAATATGTTATATTCAGTTATTTTCTTAATTACTATGCAACGGGTGAACAATCATATATTGATATTTATTTTGTTCTTATTTTCTAAAATCTAACAGAGAATGTGTAATGAAGAAATCCCAATTTGTATGCTTTTTGGATTTTTTTTTTTTTTTTTTTGTGCGAAGTCTGCATCCGAAGAAATCTCTGAAGATTAGTTAACACTGGGCCAGAACCAAATTAGTTCAGGCCATTTAATTATTAAGAGATACAACTTTGAGGAAAACCTTTGCTCAAAACGACATTCAGTTATAAAAATTAAATTCTGCATGAAGGATTAAAAGAACAGCTACTTGTTAGGAGCCTTGAAGGATGAGCAAAGTGTTGGGTGTTCCCAAAGCCACAGTTACCCATATCAATAATTCATTATAGTGCACATAAATCAAGCAGGATATCCATATGAACATTTTTACCGCAACTCAGCTCTAGCGACAGGTTGATATTTACCAAGTCCTCTGTCCGAAGGATACTGGAAACGCACTGTAACATCCGATGAAATTGTTTGAAGCTATGAGTATTTCATGAGAAAGATCCTCTATCGGTGGTTCCTGAAGGTCATTTCGGGCAAAATGTAACGCTTTGCGTTTGGTACAATTGCGAAGGTGTCGTCCATGTCATAGCTGGTTCCAAGTGGCCATATATTTGACGCTGAGTTGTGCTGTTAGCAATTAAAGTATCAGGGTTTCGCTATCCGGCTTTAATCAATAAAAGCGTGGCAAGGCAGTGCTCAATCTCTTGATAAAATTGACCCAACAGAAAGTCCAATGATTAAATGAAATAGAATTACAGTCTCATCCCATATTGAAGTCAGACTTTGTGACATCAGAATACTGTTTGTTTCAGAACATGTCAACATTCATAGAAGGAGATTTGATACTTTTGTTGATGCTGTGTAAATTCTTTGTTTTGCTATTTGTTATACTAATAAATAAAATACAATTATGGTAAAAGCCTTTAGAACCAATTTTCATAAATTTATTCCTTAACATTTATAACAAAAAGTCCTATTTTTTACCCACTGAACTATGGGGCCGTTTGTGGGGTTTGGTAGCAGTCCGCTCGCGGGAAGAGGTGTCGTGGATTAATTGTGTTTCTTTGAGTTCTGGGTTGGATGCCCCTTGTGTCGGGATCAGGAACCTTTATCTCAGGGAACTCTGGAATTTTGTGACTCGTCTGAGTCAGAGGGAAGGGAAGGAAATCTATAAAGTTACACGGAAACACTGGAGTTCTTATCTGACGTCATTTATTTACACTTAACAGAATACTGGATTGTTCGCGTAAGCTTGGAAATGTGTCGAACTGACTGGCTATTGTTCTTCTCCTACCGACTTCGCTCACTTTGATTTTGATTGTCTATTCTTTTGCCCGCTTATTTAAATTGACTCTTACAGTTCCGTTCTCCGACTATCCAACCTTTAGCTCTTAGCCTCGAATCCCGGACCGCTAACTTTTCACTGCTGTCAAATTCCAGCTGCTCTCTCTCTAAGTCTCACTGCTGTTGAATTCCAGCTGCTCTCTCTCTAAGTCTCTCTGCTGTTGAAGTTCTGCTCTCTCTCTCCCCAAGTCCCTTACATTATATATCAGATGTAAAGTTTATTGTTTATTAGGAACCTCCCATCGTGAAAATTAAATCCGCGAAATTTATGGAGCTCAGTTCGATTCTATCTGCGTTATTGGTCCTTCCTTAATATCTATAATTATGCAGGCTCGCTCCGATTCGCTCAATTTTGTGAGATTTCTATTGGTTGTGTGGGACTAATTTCTGGAAATACCTCTCACGTTATAATATTTCTAAGAACGGACATTCCTGTCATAAATGTTGGGAAATTTTTATAATCTGACATCTCCTTTCACTTTTCTGTCCTTTCAAAATTGCTCACAATGAAACCTCGGCCATAAATAAGGAACATCTATTTGTTTTGCAAAGTCATGTCAAAATCTGTCGACGTTTGAATGTTATTGTCATGAGGGGTTATAAACTTGAGCTGTCATATGAGATTAACATTTGTTCCTTCTTCGAAAGAAATCCACCCGTAAAGTCATTAGTGCCGTTACCCTTAGTTATTGAAAGAATATGTTTCTCTGCTTTTGTCTGCGTCTGGGTAAATGGTTTTCTTTAAACCCTCTGAAAAGAGAATTACCTCTTTTCAGGACATAACCCTTTTCCCTAAGGTCAAAACTTTTAACATTTCCAAGCTGAACGACCCGAACCGTTTTCCATTCACATAAATACACAATGGACCTTTATTACTGTTTAGCACAGGTGCTGTCTAATGACTACAAACTACATACATGTATCAGATCATATTTATGTTAATTATTACTAGTCTTAATTATAACAATGTTAGTTTAATCAAAGACGGCCTTTAATTCCGGCTACAACTATAATGCATGTATTTTATGATTACCTACATCTTGTTCTTGTTCGGATTCATGCATCATTTTAACACCCTCTAAAGAGGCTATTTTGAATAACATATCTTAATTTTATTTTGGGAAATCGTTTTTTGTATTTTAAAAAATCAAACACTACATTATATTGTACACGCCACTACTCCATTACTCCAATGCAACGATACAGTTTAATCATGGAAGCTTTTACACGTAAAAATGTTTTCGATCAAAAGAAGAGCGGAAGCTGTGCAATATGTCGATGAAAAGCACTCTTCTGAAGTATATGTAAGAGCTCTTCGATATTCATGAAGATTCAATGACACCCAACTCGAAAGTTCCATCTCTCTTGTTCGCTCGCTTCCTGGACTGACGACGCTGCGTGTCAAATAAAAAAATTGCGACCTAAAGAAATGAGCATCGCTGTTTTTACGAGCACTTGTTTAATTCGTTTTCTTTGACGCAACTGTATCTCCACAGAGCAGAATAATAAACAAGGCCGCGAGCGAGCGGAGGAAAATAAGAGGGAAACAAGGTAAAGGCAGCCATACTCTTTTTTTTTTTCTTTCTTTCTTTATGTACACGTTTAGGCGACGCAACGTTGCTAGGCACAAAAAAGTATATATATATATATATATATATATATATATATATCTGAGTAAATTGTCCCAGGATTAACTTAATATGGCTGGTGGGATCTGCTATACCATTAGCGTTTCCTGCTGATTTTATTATATCAAAGTCTGCTAAATATTCTCGAGAGAGTTCCCTTTTAATCCAGGGATAATAGGCATGTTTCTGGAACAGTATTTCAAGAAATCTATTTTGAAAACGTACATATATCATAAAGACAAAAAAACTAAAAATAAAATCAGCAGCAAACAAATTTAAATATTGCATATATAAACAACTTTTGTTATCAGATTTCTTGTCGGTCACGATGCTTTCTGCTTCTTAACTTTAACTACACCAATGTTACACATACGTGATGATTGTCACATCTTAAATGTGGTTTATTTGTCATCTCTAATATTAATTTATATACAGTGTTATTCAAAAAGAAGAAAGAGATTTCAAACATTTATTTCTTCCAAACTACAAAAGATAGAAACACAATTCCAACGTTCCTGGAAAGAGAAAAGTTCAATGTTCACTTTTTATGCAAACCATGTGTTATACGACAAATATCAAAACGGTGCCTCATTTCCTGCCCCACACGAATCAGCTAGTCTCTAGTTATCGAATTCACAGCTTCAACACTTGTCAGTCCTGGTGGTGTAGTGGTTACCATACTTGCCTCCTATACCCAAAACGCGGGTTCAGGCGTAAAAATCCTAAGTATGGCTTCCTTCGGAAGGGAAGTAAAGCCGTGGGTCCCGTGTCGTACATTTGCGGCACGAAAAAGAACCTCAAGCCTGAAAGAGAGGCCTCTGCGCAAAATTTGTCGTTTCACGCCCTGAGTTGAATGGGACGCTGATGACCTGAGCTGTTAAAGAGCGTCATTAAATAAATCAATAAAAAAAAAAACAGCTTCAACAATTCGATGTCATAGACTTTGAAGAGTGGCAGAGGCATAGGGGGGATAAAAACACGGTCTTTTACGTAACCCCACAGTCACAAGGAGTGAGGTCTGGAGACATGGGAGGCCACCGGCAACGAAGTTGAACTTCTGCTCCTCCTATTCCAGTACAACGTCCTGGAATGGTGTCATTCAGGTAACGTCGGACGTGCTTAGAGAAATGAGGCGGGGCTCACCTTGCATGAAGATGAAGTCATCTGAATCATCTTCAAGATGAGGAAATAACCAGTTTTGAAGCATGTGTAGATAGGTTAGTCCTGTCACAGTGTTCTCCATGAAGAAGAAAGATCCATAAACTTTGTTTACAGATATGGCACAGAAGACGTTAATCTTCAGTGAATCTCTTTCATGTACAATAACTGACATAGGCTTTTCACTTGCCCAAATTCTAACGTTATACTGATTAACTTTATCGGAAAGATGAAAAGTGGATTCATCAGAAAAAATTAGTCGTTCAGAAAAATTGTCTTCTTCCATATCACCTAGCTTGCTATTGCAAAATTCGTACCTTTTGTTGTGGTCGTCAGGATGTAATGCTTGCAATAACTGCAGTTTGTACGGCTTCAGATGCAGACGATGTTTCAAAACTCGCCATACCGTTGGTTGAGGAATGTTCAATTCCTTGCTTGCTCGTGCTGTGGATTTTTTGGGCTCCTTTCGTAAACTGTACGAATACGCTCGACATTTTCATTCGATGTGCATGGACGTCCCGTACTTTTCCGTTTGCAGTTGCAACATCTTCTACGACTTTTCGATGCCACTGGTAAATCTGCTCATGCGCAAGCGGTTCTTTATTAAACTCATTGCGAAAAGCAGTTTGAACTCCAATAATGGGCTCTTAGTTTTGCTAATTGCAGCATACAAAATGCTTTTTCCTGTTGTGTCGCCATTTTATTACAGACAATCATCATGGCAAGCAACAGAGTCAATGCGGCCGTGCATGACAAGCAACAGCGTCAATGGGGCTGTGATTGGAACTTCTACCTAGATGGTTTAAATTTTAAACTTTTGTCTGTCAAAGAAAGTTGGAATTATGGTTCTACCTTTTGTAATTTGGAAGAAAGAAATGTTTGAAATCCGTTCCTTCTTTTTGAATATCCCTGTACTTTCTCCAATATGTCCCATAACCTAAGCGCGCTATTATTTTCATGTATTTCTTCCATTTTTATCCAGCAGGGTAATGTACACCACTTTCAGCAGGCCCTCCTTTGTTTTTCAGAGTTACCAACCGTTATATTTAATTTTATTATAGACTATTTGGTTCAAGGGTAGTGGAATTGTAGAAATAAACATATAAAACTATCATTAAGTTCGTTAACTCCACTTGTTAACTAATCCCTAGTTAGGTTTAACGTTTCACGAGGTTTCTTGTATGTTGGGTTAATGTAGGGTAGGAGTCCGCTTGCTTAAGAATTTTACCTCAATTCAGCTTTACCTTTTTCTCATTCATGTGCCATATAGTGTGATGTCACCATCGTCACCACACTACACCTCCATTTTCTCCTTCTTGTTGCTCTTGCTTAGTGCTAGGCTTTTATTAACTTTTTGCAGTATTTTGCTAAGTTTGCCTTTTTCTATATTTTGGTATTTTCGGATATTTATCCAAATTTTAACTAGAAAGTATATTTTACTCATAAGAGGGCGTCATTCTTAAACGGGTTGTAATTTTCTATCTATACATAGGGATTCGCTAGGAGGCAGTTGTTATGCTATCGCTTAGTCATTTGCACATCAAGCCTAAGGAAAGATTTGTACTTCGAGGAGGTAAATTATCAATAACAGTTGCACGTCAAGACTTATCATTTACAATATACGAGTCACTCTGCATGTTCTGTACTCCGAAAGTATTCAGTCATTAAAGTATTAACGCCGAATAGTGTGGTAAAATAGTGCCTTTCACTTTCTTTACAATGATTTTAAACCTTTCTTTCGCTGAAGAAACGTCACAAGCAATAGGGATCTAAAAGTGGGCCGTATGGGAATACTTTAGCTTAGCTGAGTGCTGACATTTTCGATAAAATACTTCCACTGACTATATTTTGTGAACTGTTGACTTGCCTAGCTATGCTACGTAAACGTTATTAATATGAGTGACATGAAAAAATAAAATGTAACATTAATTTCTATTCAGTTACTGTTTTAAGCACATGCCCATAATTTTTTATCTTCAAAGCTATTGTATGGCTCTGATCTGTAAAAATTACCTAAGTTAAAAAAGACAACTTAATGGCTTCAATAAAAAATTGTTATCCTTTGAAAATTGTCGTATATAATTCCCCTTGTATATGATATTTACTTTTCAATCCAGAGATATTTAGCAGAACTAAAATAACAATAGGTTTCTTTTGTTTCTATCATTGGAATAATAGATATTTATATAGTTGAGGGGTCAGGAATTTGTCATACAAATGTATCTTCCATTAATGAAATCTTTCTCAAAATGTTGAGAAATGTTCCGTTACAGGAAACCGATATTAAATTTACTCTTGGTCACCAACTGCAATAACCTGAAAATATTTTGTGAAATAATGCAAATATTAAATATGAAGTAAAAAGAACAATGTATGTGATAGATGAAATGTTGAAAAAATCCTTAACAATAACATAATTAGGCACTGGTAAACATTTACAGATGTGCCCTCTAATATTATAATTTGTGTGGAATAAAATGTATTTAATGAGTTATATACATTATGTATATTTCTCTGTCCTTTCTTGGAATATTCTACAAGATTATACGCTGTATAGAACGGTGAACATTTTTATGCCTCTTTCCGGGTTAAATGCATTATACATTTTATAATGTGTAACGAGCAGTCTGGAATCTGCATGTTATGTTTTCAGCTTTTAATAATATGCAAAATATCTTATACTATTCTCTGAAATATTTATGCTGAAATATTAAATTGTCCTTGTAGACATTACTGACATAATAATGAGAGACCGCTCAAAAGTGGCTCATACGAGCTGGCCAAGTTTCTAGTACTAGCGGGCTGACTACAAAGGGAAATACACATACATGCAGGCAGGTTCTCTCATTCCGCTACAGAACCAAAACTTGATTTTGTCGACGGGAAATTGTTGCGTAACGACCTGACGCCATGTCAAGAGGTCGGAAGTCTAAGAGCGCATTTTTTGTTTCTTTCGTTATTTATTGGTAGTATATCGTGATTAATATTGTACTCACTATCATAGTAGATGCTCAAAATGTCTCTCCTCCGTTGTGAAACTGCCTGAATGCTTTTGAATAGTTTTCGACACTCTCGCCGCTTATCATTCTTCTGATTATTGTAAACTGCCTCCCTGGTGCTTTATTTCATCGTCTCCACTGATTTTATTTAAGGTATAGCAGTGATTTTATATAAATGAATATGCAGCAGCTTAGTGACTTTATACGCACTGCCAACAGATACACGAATATGCTGGTCTAATCGAGGAAAAGTTTCTAATCAATGCTCTTATTCCAGGATGCTTCTCGTCTGTTAAAACCAGATGTTATGGTCTGCACTTTGGTACTACTGTGAAGATTGCATTTCCCTATGGAGATACTACTTTTGAAAGTATAACATTAAATTCTTTCTTACAGTACTTGTAAAATTTATTTTGCTCAGCTCCTAAACCCAAGATCGCGGGTTCGAACCCGGCCAGGACTGATGGATATTTTCGGGCGTAAAAATACTAAGTATGGCTTCCTTCGGAAGGGAAGTAAAGCCATGGGTCCCGTGTCGTAAATTTACGGCACGAAAAAGAATCTCAATCCTGAAAGAAGAGGCCTCTGAGCAAAATCTGTCGGCCGTTTCACGCCCTGAGTTGAATGGGACGCTGATGACCTGAGAAGATAAAGAGCGTCCGTAAATAAAACATTAAAAAAAATCTTTTGCACATAGCAACAAAATGTTCTTTGTTCTAGCGTATGTTACACTCTTGGCACATTCTACAGTACACACATACACAGTAGAAAGTCTAACACACTTACCCCTACCACAGAACAGCAAGATAAACACTTGATAAACACGACTGAGCAAGTTTATCTGCCTGCGTCAGCGGGACTTTAACCCTAGTGTTAGAGACATATTCAATATTGAGTGGTTTGGTTTATTTATGGACGCTCTTTAACATCTCAGGTCATCAGCGTAATATTTAATGGAAAATATACGTGACCTCGGTTGCTCCAATAATGCAATGTTCGAATTACCAGTGTGAAAGACATTCACCCTTAAGGGTGAAAATAAACATTGTAGCTGTCTATTTCTATAAACACGAGCAACTCTGGAAGTTCCATAAGCTACAGAACTGTCTACCTCGCGTAACATACGTGAAGCCTTGTTATTGACACGCCAATATTGCATGGCACTCCCAATCGTTTGGTTTCCCGTTTCCTCCCCTACCGTATTTCTCTACTGCAGGGAGACAGAAATCAAACATTACAATGTACAAACGGTGCCGGCTTTGAGGTAGTAACGCAGAAACGTTTTGCTGCCTCCCACGATTTAGTACAGAGATATATATGGAAAAATAGCTAGGCGTTTGTCCGTGCATTAGGGTGGCCATAACAGTTGAAACGCGAGGCTTCCGTTATCTTCACTGCTGACAATTGCCGATCAAAAAGCAAATATCGCCTTTTGGGTGATATAAGCCCGTCCATTTCGCTTTTACACAGCAAAGCTCTGCTCATACGATAAACTTTGCTGCTGTTGGTATTATTGGGAAGTAAGGGATATGGGCGTGTGATTAATTTAAACATATTTAAAGCAATAGGAGAAGTTCGTGTATTTCTAGATTAACTTTATATAAGATAACTCGTTTTGGTATGGATTTAACTGAATAGTATTGCAAAAATCATTGCTATATTAGAACGGATTTCTTGGTGGTAAAATATGAATTTAATATTGTTTAACGCCCGTTTTTGCTACTGAGGCACCACAGGCGGTGGACACTGATGATACATGAGATGAAATGATATATTGGGAAAGCATATTTTTTAAGAAAGTAATCTTTCCAGGCCTAAGTTTAGGTACCTCTCCGGCATTTGCCATTTATGAGGACTGAGGAAAACCTGGAAAAAACCTTAGTCAGGGAGGACGGTCCAGGCGGGATTCGAACCACAGACCTCTCGCTCGAAAGTCCGCGCCTTAGTGACCTCGGCCACCCGTGGTGATTTCTTGGTGGTAATTTTATGCTTAAAACATGAAAGTTTTTATACATTGTACTGGCTTTAATCAACAATTGAAATCATAGATTATTGAAATGGCTACAACAAATCTACAACGAATGAAATGGGTTTTTTGATTCGATAAATTTTGATCGATAAATATGGGAATGTTACACGATTTCAATGCGAATATCGCCTTAGTATGGGGTGCGTTACATACCTGAATATATCCATAACAAACATTTGAAATAATAGGTAGGTTCTGTGTGAAAAAACATACAGATGGTTGCAGACAAAATCCAGCTATCTCTTAAGCAATGATAACATACGGTGATCGGTTTGAGTAGGGATAAAATGAAGACACTGCAAAACATTTACTACTAAACTTTACATTTTGAAACTTGGTGTATACAATATTGAAAGACTGGAGATTTCTCAGAACGCTACATGGCCCCCTTACGCAATCTCACATCTCATTCAGCCCTTGTCCATTGCAACATCGGAGATGTGTGTGTGTGTGTGTGTTTTTTTTTTTTTTTTTTAAACTTGAGTAATTTTTAATTTTATATGATCAATGTTTCTGAGTTTCTGTAAATATAAGTGTCTTTAACAAAACTCCACACGAAGAAGTTCAGGAGAGGTTAGATCTGGGGCGTTTTGGGGCCAAGAAATTGGTTCGTTACGACACACAACACTTAACGATTGAAACCGTATTTAGAAAATTACGAACCTCCCATGACCAGTGAGGGAATGAACTCTTTCTGGAATACAGTGTTCATATTGTTGTCTTCATCAAGTTGTGACAATAAAAACAACTGCCACATATTCAAATAAAATTCACACCACTCGCTGTTGATTTGCAGTAGCCATTTCAACCATTCACGATTTTCATTTGTCATTATACTTGTTGATTTTCATTCTTGTTATGTACGATAACTCCCATCTTTTTAAGCAAAATATTATTTTTTATTTTGTTTATTTACGAACGCTCTTTAACATCTCAGATCATCAGCGTCCCATTCAAATCAGGGCGTGAAACGGCCGATAAATTTTTCTCAATGTCCTCTTCTTTCAGGCTTGAGGTTCTTTATCGTGCCGTAAATGTACGACACAGGACCCCACTGATTTACTTCCCTTCTGAAGGAAGCCATACTTAGGATTTTTACGCTCGAAAAAATCCATCGATACTGGTTTATTTAGCGAACAAAATTATGAAAATAAAATAATATGTCCATAAAATACGCTTACAATTATGAATGCCTAGTCCCCGGCATTTTAGTTTCTGCTAACAATTGAACAGGTGAAGGTTGAAATTAAAATGATTTACGGCTTTACTACTTTATTTATTATTATAATTTATACTCTTTGGTAACAACTTGAGGACAATGAAGAATGCTTTCGTACAACATAAATTAAGTGTACAGCTTTTTGAAAATTAAATGACATTAGTTAAACTAGTTCCATATACTATTCTATTTCTATTTTTCTTTAATTATTTTTCTTGGAACTTTGAATTATAAGACCAATGTGTATTTAACACCTCGTCAAAACGTTTTCAACTATCGGCCAAATTTATTATTTAATCTAGTGCACACAGATGTCAATACCAAAAGCTGTAAATAAGTTTTAGTTAGCTGTTCTGATAAATTTGCACAAAAACAATTGCACGTAGGTGAGATAAAATGAACGTGATAAAACGGAAACGATAAAGTTGTGGCAATGGGCAGCTATCTTGGTTGAGGTCTCTGATCTTCTTATGTTGGATTGGGCACTGATTCATTAGCTAAATAGTCTTAATAGAGACATTAGATTTTAGTACAACTGCTAAGGTGATGAAATAGTATTTCTTGTTTACTATGTTGTTACTTAGTGTAAATCAGGGATGCAAAACTATTACTAAAGTATGCTAAAATATTTATCTGATGTATATCGTAAAGAACTTGGTTAACTTACTAAATAGAATATGAATAAAAAAATAGCCTTTTGAAAATCCGGCATATTTATACACAAAAAAGTTAAAACAGAATTATATTATATCGTATTATTTAAATTTACTGTTTCGCTCATGTGACGTCATCTTAAAATCGACCAATGAAACGAAACAAATTTTTCAACTTTGACCAATCACAGCCAGATTACTGAGTAAAACTACCCCAAAAAACATTATCAAATCCGTTTTATCACGCGAAGTGCATTTGTCTTGTGGGCAGTGTAGCCTACTCTATACCTCCACTATATAATTCCTGAACATGCATCACTTTTGCTAGAGATGGTGGGAAGTTATTGATAGCAAAAAGAGTATGGACAATCGGCAATCGTAACGCAAAATGGAGGATTCTTCAAGGCGTTTTGGTGATGCGTTAAATGTGCAAATTGATCTTATCATTAGGAATTCCAAGCCACAGAATACAAAGAAGAATAGAGATACATATGTTATTTTGTTTGTTTTTCTCAGTTGCTATTAGAGAATCGAACAGTAGCAATTGTAATAGTCGATATTTGTTCATTTCAGTCTCAGAGTTTCTGAATAGAATAGATATTCATAAATAATATTTTATACAAGTGCTAATATTCTGTAATTTTCAAATTTACATCACTTTTATTCTTATTCTATTCATAAAATAATCCTAAACCCATAATTTTCTCTTCTCTGTTGGCATTACTGACAATCGGCATTCTTCTGTCACAAGATTGCTTGAAAAGGTTAAGTATTCATAATACAAATGTATAGTTATTATAATATTGTAAACCAAGTTTAGAGGAATTATATTGAAATTCTTATTTTATTAATGAAATAGTCCTAATAAATATCACTGGAGGATCTGAGCTTGCTCTCGTGATATTATTTGTGATAACACATTTTCATAAATTAAATTATTTAATAATATCAGTTTTAGCTAATGTTACTAACCTGGATGTCCATAAAGGCGGAAATTTTGGCTTAAGAAAGATGGATTAAAAATAAAGAAAACTTTCCAGAATTGCTGCATAAAGGAATTCTTCCAAAATCTTTTCCTAAACCTGATACACTGAGTACCAAAGTTCTTTTTCAGTTCGTTCGTATCACGTTTTGCATTTCTACATTTCTTATGCTTATTTTTGGAATCACGTTGGTAGTCTGCAGTTCCAGACGATTCACGTGGAGTGTCCATCTTCGTTCCAAAATGCTGTTGGTGACAATTTTTATTCCAAATATATTTTTCTTCACCGAGGCATATTTTGGTCTTTGTTGATATTCAAAGTTCTGTGTTTCGTATGCCCTCGTATAGTTTTGCATGTTTACCAGTTTCCTGTTTTTTTTATTTACTTTATCCACTAATTACATTAGTCAACAGTCATTTTGCATATGATATGTTATACATCAATTAGTATGTAGTTTTGCACATACAATCCAAATATTCCTTTTAAGGGTTTTTATGTTAAGTCTTTCAGTATTTTCTGTCCTTTTGTGTATATATTATTAGTTGTATTTTTTGTTATTTTGTTTGCTACTATTTTATAATATAAGGTAAAGAAGCCTAACCTGTTGAGTTCCGGTGGTGCAGTGGTAACCATGCTTTCCTTCTAAACCCAAGATCGCGGGTTCGATCCCGGCCAGGGTCGATGCATTTTTTCGGGCGTAAAAATCCTGAGTATGGCTTCCTTCGCAAGGGAAGTAAACCCGTGGGCTCCGTGTCTTACATTTACGGCACGATAAAGAACCTCAAGCCTGAAAGAAGAGCCCTGTGAGCAAAATTTACCGGCCATTTCACGATCTGATTTGAATGGGACGCTGATGACCTGAGATGTTAAAGAGCGTCCGTAAATAAACCTAATCAACTTTTGTGTAGGCCTGTGTATTATGGATTTTTGTTACTTAAGTTTATGTTTATCTGCATTTTTGTGTTTCTTGTAAGAGATAGTGAAACTTTATGGTGTTTAGAAGATGAGGTGTAGAATGCTGCTTAAAATTCACTTTTTACATTCACATCTTGATTTCTTCCCGGAAAATTTGGGCGTAGTAAGCGATGACCAGAGTGAGTTCTTTCGACAAGACTCCTTATAATGGAACAACGTTATCAAGGGCACTGGAGCTCTTTGATGTTGCGTCCCTAATGTTGATGTCTTCTTAGGGAGTGTGATGAAACACGATACAAAATAACAGCATCATCGGCACACTTTTCAAAAGAAAATAAATAGTAAATTGCAACTATATTGAACTAAATTTAGATCATTCTATTTATGTCCACATATATGTTGAACCAGAAAAACCTACTGAGTTCTGAGTCCGCATTTCTTGTTTGTATTTAATTATGTGAATATTCCCCAGTAGTGTTTTTTTAAAGTATACTATCTAAGTAGTATGACCTCCAATGGAAAAACTGATTTTTCTGTTGAATTTTACAATTCAAAATTGGTAAATCCGAGTTTTGAGTGTAGTATTGTATTGAATACTTGAAAACTATTAACATGCATCCACATTTATTGCATGCGCGCGTGTTACGCACACAAAATATGGCGTGATTGAGAAAACTTTTTTTTTTTTTTTGCACTGAATTCAGCACCCCAAAATTAGGTAGGGTGACTATATTTCAAACAGATACAGACAAAGTTGAAATTTGTTGACTAGTGCTATCTACACTTGTTCCATATGGGAATTGTATCTTTCATAATTGTTCCTTGGTGATCAAAAGCAAATGCCTGACCTTGATTGCGTGGTGTGGGAAAGATGTACTTACTTCTTCACTGTTTGAACTGTGATTTCATCTCCGACTCAAAGTCAGTAATCCACGTTTTACCAATAGCGACAGTTTGACACAAGAATGCTTCACTTTCGACACTGACTATTTCATTCAGTAAATTTGCAATACCTTGTGTTTCTGCTTCTGTTCATGTCAGCAGTCAAGAAGTGATGGACTCGTCGTACACAAGCGTTTATCTTCTGTAAACTGTTTGTGTAAATACGGAAGGTCAATATCCGGAAATCACATGTCGCATGACCCTCTTTTTGATGACCATCAGCCACAAGTTTCACATTTCGTTCATTTGTTGACGTCATCGCCTATTCCGGCACGATCAATACAAAAAATTAGCCTAACTAGAAACTACACCACAACTCATATCACAAACTTAAAGCACTGTGCATTTCTGTGAGGTTAATGATCGATCTTAATGTAAGATCTTTGATCTTCCAACAGTCACAGAACCTGCAGGCTCCATTTCTAGTTCTTGTTACCTGCACACACTCTCTCACAGTAAGCTACAGATGTTTTTTTCTCAAGGCTTCAACTGCAACTGACGTAATTTTCACTAGTGTTGCGTCATCCAATCCGCGGTATGCCTTATTTATGAAATTAATCTCGCATTGTATGGATATAACATAGCGGCCGCTAATTACCAAGACGATAGAAAAGAAGGTAAAAGTGCTGTTAAAATACACAAAAATAGTTGAGATTTTTAAGCAATTGAATGGAAAATAATATAAAAACAATGCAAAAGATTGATTTTTATTTCAGTAAGTAGCCAGAGTATAGCCAATATTAGCTAAGTTGGTAAATCTGATTAAATAGCTGATCAGTGTTTGATGATAATTGTTTCTGTTTTAAATGGCAAATTTCACTGGTCTGACGCTGCCCATATCACTTGTCTCCTTTTTCTCTAAATTGTGCGCCTACATGTCGTCACTTTTTTCAAAGCAATTCATTTCTCACTGACTTAGCGTCACAACTGTCACAGGACAAAGATAGGAAGCTATCTCTATCCGCTTGCGTGTGATGGATACAAGTAAACTAAAAAGGATATAGGGTAGCGACCGCGATAGTAGCCACGAAAAGTTGGTTTACTGAACCAATGTACTAGAACGGGGTCGCGTGACAGCACGAAGTTCGATGAACCCAAGTCTTTACTATTGATCATATTCATAATAATACTGATTCTGGTACAATCAAGTTAGGTTTTAAATTAAGTATTGATTTATCATGCAACAAACATTTGACACGCAGTTAATGTTACAGTTGCATAGATTAAATTGTTTAACATACCTCTTAAGTGTACACGTTCATCAGATACTAAAGAATTCCAAAAGTATAAATTATACTATCTAATATGTAAAGGGTGTCAAAAAATGTATACACACTTCAAGCAGAAAAAAAACTGTGTGAACATAAAAAAAAAACTGAATTCACACAAACAGAAAATGATGAGCACTAATCATCTTAGCCTTTTACAGTTACAACAGTTGCTCAAAATGCCAGCCATCGGCGTCGATACACTGCTGAGTACGTTGAACTACTGATTGAGTAACGTTTGCGAATATGTCCTAAGCGATTGCAGTACATGTCATTTCAATTCCTTCCCGAAGTGCTGCCAATGTAGCTGGTTTTCTAGGTATACAGACAGCATCCTTAAGAGCTCTCCATAGGTAGGAGAGTTAAGTCCGGAAAGCGCAGTTAGGTCTGGAAAGCGCTGTGGAAACTCAATTGGACCTCTTCGTCCTATCCAGTGCCTTGGAAGATTGTCATCAAGGTACGCACGTACATCTCGGTGGTAATGTAGTGGTGCGCCGTCCTGTTGGAAGTAAAATTCCTCATTTCCCTAGAGTGTAATGACGGGTAAGACGGATATGCGTATCATTTCAGGTATACTGAGCAAGTTTCTGTTCTTTCAAAAAAAGAATGGTCCAATTAGCCTCCTAGATGACAACTCACACCAAACATTAATTCCAGGTAAATGAACAGCCTTCTCTAAAATTACATGTGGATTGTTTGCACACCAGTAGACACATTTATGCCAGTTAACATTCCGTTCAACTTAAATTATACCTCATTAGACCAAATAACTTTCCCTAGAAGGCCTCATCCTCTTGCACCATGATCTGATACCCCCCACATTACCGATCATGATCATCTTCATTTTATGCATGCAAAAGTCTTGGGATGAAAACTTTCAACTTTGCTGTTTTAATAATATGACGTACGCTGGTTCTGCTAATCTCAGTCTCACTTGCACATTGCTTTTAGATTTCAGCGGTGAGTGCGCAAAACTTTCCAAAATCATAGCCGAGGACTCGGGGCTTGTTCTGTGCGAGGTCTCCCACATCTGTCCTTGTGAACATCGCATACGGTACCACGAGTCTCAAATTTGTCTCGAATGTGTGCAATTGTTACTCGCGTTGGCGGTTCTGTTCTGTACACACGTCTTCATTGCCTTTGAACTTCAACAACATTCTCGGTTTTCCAATATCACT
The DNA here is from genome assembly GCA_030762175.1 of Metallyticus violacea. Taxonomy (NCBI): domain Eukaryota; kingdom Metazoa; phylum Arthropoda; class Insecta; order Mantodea; family Metallyticidae; genus Metallyticus; species Metallyticus violacea. The sequence goes on from CM060831.1 coordinate 123,239,755, forward strand.
TCAAAATTGCTTTCCGCCGTTCAAACGATAATCTTGGCTCCATTTTGTAGTAGCAACGCTATCATAATGTATGTAAGTCACATCTGTTTACAGAACATCATACTACACATTACTGTTGTTTTTCGGTTCAACATTGAAATATATCAAATAGATATCTACTGTGAAAGTGTGAATGCATTTTTTTTTGCATCCTCATTATAAATTTTATTATGAAGCATCATGTGTTGTTGTAGACTCCTACTGGAAAAGACTGTAAAGTAAGTTGCTCTCTTTCAATTAAAAGGGAGTGGGGGTGTATGTGATAATGGAAATCTATGACTTAAATTGTGCTAGAATATGTCTGTTATTTTAATCACAATACCTTCTATTACAAAAATCAAATTACGAAAAAAATTAAAATTACAAGATAACTGCTGATCATGCACTTAGACTGAAAACACACGTGACATGTAAGGCTTTAGTGAGAGTGGTGTGTGTCGATTTATAGCAGGAACATAACCTCACCTTCAAGTATACACTTGCCCATTAAAACGTATCGGTTTAACCGTCAAATTTTATTTATTAAATAAAATGTTTAGCTATGTTCCGGGAGGGAAGATCCTGAAATTTCAACTTTCATGAGAACTTAAATACAGGAACGTTCTGGGAATGTGTAAAATTCTGCATGGATAGCAGAGCTGCTTCAAATGCATGTCAACCCCTTTTGACTACAATGCAAGCTCTTTAATATGGTAGGCACGCTCGTAGATTTTAATTGCCCGTTTCCAGTTAGAATGATGATGATGGATGAGCTATTTCACAGCAATTAAAAACAGCATGGACTCAATTTCCAATAAATACTTGCTGGTTTTATTCGCGTGTGCAAAAAGCAAAGCTGAAAGGAAGAGACTTAATTAAAACAGATTTGTTTTTTGTGACTAAAATGTAAAGAAGAGCAGTTAATATGAAAGCTATAGGGGAAAAACTGAATGTCATATTGCTCTGCGCAAGAGTAAATAAAATATGGTTATTACTATGGATTTTATTTTGTACCGAAAATGGCATAAAATACGAAAATATACAAATGCTGTAGAATATTTCTCATTTGAACTAATCTACAACTTTCTCGTTCTAGATACATTCTCCAGTCTTTGTAGGTATTTTAACATTTTTTTTTTTTTTTTTGTTCCCTTGATCAGCAATTTTCAATTTCATGAAGAATCGAAAGCCTATGGGCACCTTCTTTGATGCTTGATTTCAATAAACCTAAGTTTTATTACAATATCTATTCCTTCAATCGTTTAAAAACTTCCTTAAGAATACCTTAAAAATTGTGGGTTACATAACCTCAACTATAGTTTTTATTAATCAATTAATTTTGCTTTAAACATCAAACGTATCCTTGTGCTTAGAATGAAAAGTTCAAACATGAGCCTTTTTTTATTAATTAACGGACGCTCTTTAATATCTCGGGTCATCAGCATTCCATTCAATTCCGGGCGTGAAACAGCCGATAAATTTTGCTCAGATGCCTCTTCTTTCGGGCTTGAGGTTCTTTTTCGTGCCGTAAATGTACGACACGGGACCCACGGCTTTACTTCCCTTCCGAAGGAAGCCATACTTAGGATTTTACGCCCGAAAAATCCATCAGTCCTGGCCAGGATCGAATCCGCAATCTTGGGTTTAAAAGGCAAGTACGGTTACCACTACACCGCCAGGACCGACTACATCAGCCTTGTCAAGTCCTTTTTGTAGCTATGACATCAAAAAACGATATCTTATATCCAGCACTATTGCATTACACACTCAGATTTTGTATATACCAGTGGAAATATGTTGACCTTCAGTAAACACGTGAATCTCGGAAAATTGAAGTTAAAGTTCCGCTGTTGCAGACAACTGAACTTGCTCAGTCGCGTTTATAATGTCAACTGTTTCAGTTACTTATCTGCAGGATGTGTTTGACATTTTCTATTCTGTATTTGTGTATTGTTGAGGAGCCCAAGATTGAGACCTATGCTGGTAAAATGAATATTTATTTGCAATTGTTGTGTGAAAAAGAAATCGTACAATACATACTAGAATGCGATAAATTCGTGAGAAAATTTTGGGAGTATCATTTCCATCGTAAATGCAGTTTTCAAATTAGTAAAAAAGTTAAAGAATAAGGCACTTTCTTTGGAAAAAAGTCTAAGACAAAAAAGACCCTATTATAACAGAGGATTTCTTGATTAAAGAGGCTATAGATTAGAAACTTCCACTCTAGAGTTTTAAAGGTGAATAGCTACACAAGTTGGTATATCTGTCGGCAGTGCGTATAAAGCCACTCAGCAGCTTCGTTTATATAAATTACGTCTGTACTTGAAATAACATCCATGGGCTACGAAAAAATAGCGAGGTCCTTAAACTGATTAATCAATCGTGTGCATGAGTACTTTCTTGGCTCTGATATAAACTTTTTCATAGATGAACTAATTACTATATCTTTGGATATATGAACTCGAAAAGCAACAAGCACCGAAGCAATGTCAATGGTAGTTAAATATTAAGTTTACATTTTATGACTAAAATACAGGTTCATTTTTTATGAATTTCCTCGTTGTTGCCGATTTTTTTTTATCGGTTCTTTATGTTGTGGAATAAGGGAAATCAGAGCGAGATCCAGTAAATATGGCGGGTGCGTTACAACAATGAATCTCAGCGATGCCAACGTTGCGGTCATAGTTTTGCGGTGTGGGTCCGCGCAGTACTATGTTGAAAAAACATT
>CM060831.1:123250000-123360000 GCA_030762175.1 Metallyticus violacea
AAAAAAATACGTAAATTTTGAATAAAGAAACAAAAAATTGGTTCTTCATTGAACAATTTCAAATCATCTGTTCTCTTTTTGGCTGAGTTTAATAAAATAAATGGATTTTTATGGCTTTTCTTAGAGCATTGAGACTACAGGATAAACTTGAAATATCATTATTATATTTTAATAAAGTTAGAAATTAATTAAGTTGTAATGTCTGTTATTCTTTCGAGAATCAAGCGTTTGAACTTATTGTGACTTTCATATGATAATGGGGTATGCTCCTTTACTACAAACAAGACTAATAAATATAGTTTCTTTTTATCAATCTTTTTCTTTTTGAGATTTGCAAGAGACTTCTAGTGTCTTAAAAACCTTCAACATATAAATCATTTCTTGAAACTGGTGCACGAGTAAACCAACTTCAAGAACGCTCCCATTAGCACTGAAAACAAAGGATATACGAAAGCGGAATAAGTAAGGTTTCCGTCTGTACTCGCGAGTGTTTTGTTTAGTTCCGTGTAAACAAGCATGCACATTATTTTCGTCTCTACTGAGCCTGGACTAACCTTTAGTTTTGTCCCTACAGGTGAACATAGTTCATGTTTGGTTATTTTTCTTTCTTGCATGTTTCTTTGCCACGTTTTCTGGACAGTTCCTACTGGGACTCTATTAGAAATTAAGAAAAAGAAATCCTGAGAGAATTCTTAAAAAAAATAAGCTCCCCTTCGTATTAGTCTTCCGCTTCTAGGCTTTATTTTCCTTCATCCTACCCATTTCCTCCTCTCAAAACAAACTCTGGACGGAACTTGTGTTTTCTCAAGGAACTGACTTGTAAATGTAAAGAGGGTTGTAGGATCCAGCTACGGAGGGTTAAAATCGTCAGCCAACCAGTACAGTCCCTTCCTATAAGAACGTTGTTCGTTTACTAGTTACATAAACAGTCTCTCTCACTAAATGCAAAGTAAAAGGATTTGGTGTTACATTAATTTAGCATTTAGTTAATGCCATAGTTAGAAAATTTTAGTTTCTTCCAGAAATTTAAGAAAACAAATGATTGCATTTTTATTTCATTAAATGTGCGTAAAGTTAAATATTTTAGTACTCAGTTTTAATAAGGAATTTCTATAATTTTTAATTTTGTAAAAATTACCTACACAGAAAAGGGTATTAAGTTACAAAATCAATGTACATTTGTTTTACCCGTCTTCATTAGGAAATGTGAAATTGCACAGCATTTAAAAAAATGTAATGATGCACTTGCTTTGCTCCACAAGTAGTGTGAAGTTTCACTTTAACATGTGCTGTAAAGTGAACCATACATTAAAATATGTGAAAAAGCAATTTATTTAATGCACACATTGACAACAATATTTTCACATCCTGAGAAAGTGATTCCTGCAGATGTTGAAGCTATACATAGCAACGTGTCACGGTTATATGTAGTTTAAAAACTGAATTCGGCATCCTCCCGTTATTTTCTGGACAAGTTTTAAAGTTTTAAGTGCACTGAAAGAAAACCCCCAAGGGTATGGTTATAGCAAGAAGAAGCAGAAGAAGAAGAAGAAGAAGGAGGAGGAGGAGGAGGAGGAGGAGGAGGAGGAGGAGGAGGAGGAGGGTTTGCACTTTCTAACAGTGGCAAAATTAGTGTGACTTATTCAGTATTAATAATGATTTTTTTTAACGGACGGTCTTTAGCATCTCAGGTCATCAGCTTCCCATCAGGGCGTACGTGTAACGACCGACAAATTTTGTTTCAGAGACCTCCTCTTTCAGGCTTGAGATTCTTTTTCGTGCCGTAAATGTACTTCCGTTTCGAAGGAAGCCATACTTAGGATTTTTACGCCCGAAAATATCCATCTATCTTGATCGGGATTGAGCCCGCGATCTTGGGTTTAGCAGGCAAGTTTGGTTACCACTACACCACCCGGGCCGATAATAATGAATGTATAAAGTACATATGTGTAAAATAGATTTCATATTTAAATAACAACAAAATTGTGATAATATATTAAACATTTTTAAAAATAGAAATTGTAGTGATATATTAAAAAAAATTAAAAATACAAATTGTGTAAGGGTAGCTTAGCGACATATCACTATAAATAAATAATATAATGCAAGCATATTATTAAATTTTTTGCAATGAATAAAAGACCTTAAATTCTGCCATTTTGTTACAATGAATTCAACACATTAGTTTACAAATATATGTTCTCTCCTAATATAAAATTATTAAAAAGGAAATTTAAGTCAATGTAATGCAAATCACATCAACAACACTAAAGGGTTTATCCTCCAAGGCTTGTTCTGTTCTCATAACTTTTCAGTCAAAAAGTTGAATCCATAGCTCTGATTTAGCAACAGTCCTTTCACCTTTCGGTTGGTAATCCAATAATTTTTGCTATGCGGTTTTCTTTCATTCTTTGAACATGTTCTCCCCAGTTATTTCTAAATTGTTCTATTTTATTCATAAATTTAAAAATATTTATCTCATTTCTAGTATATTCATTTTTCCTTTTGTTTAACCAACACTGCTTTCCAAAAATCTCATTTCAGCCGCTTCTATCATCTCCTCTTCTCTTTTGGTTCAAACCTAAAACTCTGAACCACAAAACAACATAAGGACAGCAATAACCCTATAAAATTATTTTTTTCCTTGTGTTTTTCACTTTCTTTTAATTTTGTTACCTATGTAGTTAATATCCTATGTGCTAATTTTATTAGAAAATAAAATTATATTTTTGTTTACGAGATATCACATTCCAGATAGTTAATACTATTCACATAAACAAGTATATAGAACTATAAAAACTAAAATAAAAAAAGAAGAACAGAAAGATAATAACAATTTAAATTACGTGCACATACTTGTGGAGGCCAATAAAACCGTCTTCTTGAAGCAGAAAGGTAACAAACAGAGTTGCCATGATCGTTGCTATAGAAAGCAGAAAACTATGCAGGAATGGCGGAAGGGACAGTGGATGCTAGAGCTAGGTAATTCACACAGCTTTCCAACAAGAAGGTGACTCGACAACACAAGTTCCATCAGCATGAAAGTAAGGGAGGAGAGGATAATGCAGCCCATTCAGATAAAGAAAATATAATAACAAATATCAATCCGAAAATTATGCATGACAAACTCGAAATAAAACTAAAATTAACTACTCTAGAAAATCACATCCTAAAGGAAAGTATTTTACATTCCCAATCTCAGAAGCAGCAGACAGATTGAAATTAAAAACACGAAACCTGCCTGCAAATCCAATAGATTTATGGAAAGTATTACAGATGGAATTTGAAAGAAATTTAGACCTGGAAGAACGGAAGGATAGCCTTCGATTACCAAAAACTATGGCCAAATAGTCATTTTTATACTTATCACAAGTGATGAATGCAATTAATTTGATCAAAACTGGGCAAATGAACGCTCAAAGAAGTAAACTGATGATGTTGGAGTTAGGGAAGGCCATCAGAAGAACTACAGTTAGATATTCTGTGCGTACAGGAACCACGCTGTGTAAACGGTAAGCCAGCACATAGGTCGGCGAACTTTAGAACTATAGTAGATAAAGAAACCCCTTTGGCAACAATAGTAAATATTTATTCGAAAATACAAGTTATGAAAATAACGCAACGAAGTGACGCACATACAAATTGCATAGAAGTAGCACTTAGAGGTAACGTTGTGTATTAATAAATCAGTATTTTCAGTGTAGCTAGCGCATAGAACCATATATAAATGGAATAAGAGAAGTAGAAAATGGTTATAATAATTCTCCAGTAATATATGGCGGATGCTAATGCATATTCCCAACTACGAGAACTACTGGAGGAGGTAATAGCGGAGCTACAGCTAAATGTAGAGAACAAACCATGTAACCCACCCACTTGCAGTAATTGAACAGGAGCTACAGCCAACATAGATATCACATTGACAAATAAAAGAGCAAGCAAAATTGTTACAAATTGGAAAGTAGATCAATCACTGATGTCAAGTGATCATAATATAATTTATTTCGAATTACATATAATACAAACCTAGGACAAAAATGGGACGAGAATAAAAGACCCTACAATATAAAGAAAGCAAATTGGGATAAACTAAAATGGAATTTAAATTGCCTACAATGTCTCAACCTCAAGATGACGTTAACAATAAAGCATTAGAACTAACCGAAGCCATCCAAAAAACTATGAGGACCAGCATACCCATAACTAATAAAAAAAATATAACACTTCAACATTTTGGAACAATAATCTGTTAAAATTAAGAAGATTAGTTAGAAAAGCTATAAGAATTTATCAGAAATCAGTCATTGCCTCAGAAAGAGAAAATAACTTAAATAAACATAGAGAAATTAGAAAAAAATAAAAGGGAAATATAGAAACTGTATGGAAAAGGTTTGTATAGATAAACCCTTCCAACAATATATGGAGTACACCTTACAAACTAATAGTGGAGAAAGTAAAAGTCCCAGAAGTAATATCTACTCTGGATAAAGAGGAGGATAAAATGACTATCAACTGGATAGATTCTATAAATCTCCTACTCCTAACACTACTACCTAATGACATTAAAGAAAATGATAACCCATGTTTTTATAACATTATTTACTTTAAATAAGACCTTTCTTAAACCTTCCTCTGAGTTAGATGCAAGATCCTGTTCATCTGCAAAAAGAAATATGTTTAAAGTGTGATTCTTTATTTATAACTAAAAGTTTCTTCCGGGCTTGGAAGCCATGGTCTGTTGGAGCCTGAACCTTCTCCTAGAAGACTCGGACCGCGCCACTGCAGATGTCCTCCGCAGGTGGGGACGAAACGTTTGGATACCTAGGCTCCAACAGACCACGGCTTTCAAACCCGGAAGAAACTTTTAATTATAAATGTGACTCCGGCCGTGAAAGCTTCCGACTACTCATGTGATTCTTTAATTCAAAATGTGAATACAGAATAATCAGCCAATTATATATAGCATCATTAATATATAACTTTAAAAGAGAGGGCGAAAGCAACATTCTTGTATTACACTTCTATTTATAGTTTTCTTAATATCCTTCTAATTTTTCATCATTCCAGCTCCCATTTTACTTCTTATTGCAGTTATCAAATGTAAAGGTACATTTTTCTGTTTCTTACTATTAAAAAATCTGCCATAAAAGATTATATAATAACATTTTACCTGGGTCACTGGCTGTGCATGGCGAAGAAGGTTCCATGGCTATCTACTTAGAAATAAGAGCCAAAATGTCCTTATGCCACTCTGTCTGTGTGTCAAGGAAAGGGCCGAGTTCATATTACCCAGCATGACTACGGCACTGATTTTGATCAGCTTAAACCAATAGCAAACGAGTGTGCTAGGTGTACCATAATGAGGAAGGAGACAGGCTGTTGCACTGTCCGGGAACCAAAGGGATGCGCGCAAGAACGGCTCCAATGAATAGACTCCTTCAATTTGAAATGTTTATATTTTTCCCATGATTTTTGTAGCTATTATTGTTGCTTTGTTGTTTTTGATTGACGTTTCTACATAGTTTGGTGCAACGAACCTGAATTTATATCATCATTATTGAATATTTGCATCTATGTCACTCCGCTGAATTATTCCGAATATTTTATATGGATGAAAATGAATCGATGATAAATCTGACGTTGTCATTTATTTTTGGACACGAACACCTAAAATATCAACTTCTACTTGATTACCCCAAATTCTTTGTAAAGCGAAACAGTTTTACTTTGGCAGTATCTCCAAACGCCACACACCGTACAATCAATGCCCGTTCGGGTAATGAAGCTTAACTGCAGCTCTCAACATCCGCTCTTGAGTATTACTTGAGAGCTCTTCGCATACACGGAAAGTCGTAACACGTTAGTAGCAAGTCTATATCCAGAAGTATTCGTAATTTCCTTAATGTGTTAAAGCAGGTATACGAGCTAATGTTTCCACTAACTGAAGCGATGGCTTTCTAACCGTTGCGTGAAAATACGCAAGAATGACTCAGCAGGAAACTAAAAGTGTTATATATATAAGGCATTCGTATCGGAATTCGCTCTGTAGTCCTCATGTTCTCGAGTATGTCTTATCAAGCTCGGCTAGTTAGTAGTTTTCAGTACAGTTCCATTCTATTTTCACAGAATTGAAATTCATAATAAAATTGTCTTAAAATACAGTAAAACCGCTATTTAATATTTTTCGGACAATTTACATTTTAAATAGTATGAATCATTAATGTTTAACGCCCGTTTTTTACTACTGAGGCATCACAGGCGGTGGACACTGCATGAGATGAAATGATATATTGGGAAAGTTTTTTTAAGGAAGGGAACGTTCCAGGCCTAAATTTAGGGTACCTCCCGGCATTTGCCATTTATGAGGACTGAGGAAAACCTGGAAAAACCTCAGTCAGGGAGGGTGGTCCTGGCGGGATTCGAACCCCAGACCTGCCGCTCATAAGTCCGCGTCTTAACGACCTCGGCCACCCGTGGCGGTATTTTAAATAGTAAATGCATGCTTATATAAATTGTGATAGTGCTTATTTCGGTGTTTTTTTTTTAACCATTTAGTGGCTATATATGCTGTCTAAAATAGGATTTCTAGTGCCTAAATGTCCACAACTTAATTATCAGGATATTATTGTCACACAAAGCTCATGAGTTGGCATGGATTTTTTTTACGATAGCAGGTAGGAAAAATTGGAGGTCTTAAGCATTGTGTTCAACATTGTTACAATTATAATATTACTTTAATCATTCCATTGTCTTTTTCTCTTTGTTAGTACTTAAATTGATGCTTAATCCAGGATATTAATTTTTCGGTTACATTTTATTATAGTTCCTTTTCGGCTGCCGAGTATTCTTTGTGCTAATAATTTCCGTTCTTCACTAATTGCTTTTAAGGGCTTGAAGTTGATATCTTGTTATTTCTCTCATCTAATTTCTGTTTGCTCCCGATATAAAACACAGTGTTATAATTTGCGACCACAAAATATGCCGCTAAAAAGTATATACATTTGGATCTACATTTATTTATAACAATAATGGATTTCAATTAATCTGTATGAAAATTTAAACACCATTACTTAATAACGTAATAGTGTGTATTAGCTTACAAGCGGAAAATTCATATTTATTGTGTATAGGACTAATTTATTATTAGATTTCTCTGGCCTATTGTCCGAATACTCCAAGTAAATTAAACGTTTTAAAACAACATGTATTATATATGAGCATTCAATATCTAAGTGAATTTCATTGATGGACTACTAATAATATGGTGGAAAGTGTTTCGTTTGCCATTTACAAAATATTTGATAGCGTTTGCCATTACTAATCCAGAGGTACTGGGTTCGAATCCCATTAGGTCAAGCTGTGTGGATAAGTTTTTTTTTTTTTTTTTTTCAGAGTTTTTCCTTATCCTGAGAAGGTGAATGCCAGATAGCTTGAAGGCCCCAAGAACTCGAGTCATTTGCACCGTCATCAATTCATTTCATTTCATTCATTCCTACAGAATTAACCTATAACAGTGAGTCCACATTCTACAGACGTTGCGATTAGACGAATGCAGTCAAAGCAACAATAAATAAAACATAAAAAAATTAGAGACATTTTAAATGTTTAGGAATGAAGTCTCTGTGGTCAATAAAGTGTTAGCTTATGTCAACCATGGAACAAATCTAACTGCATTTAAAACAATCCATTTTAGCAGATTGTTTATGTTTAACTTAGTACACGAGAATGTTTTATTACATAATCGAACTTATTATTTGTTTAATGAAAAATGAATTGCGAAATAAACAAACGCACGAATTGGCTGACCACAGCACGAACAATGCAAATCCTCTCCTTTGCAAATATACACAAAGTAATTTATTAGTACATAAAACGATAAACAAATACCTGTAAAACAGGTTTTCAAGCAATAATCACTTTCATTGTGCACAACATATCTATAGCGATAAAACACTGTAGCCATTGTGAGACTAATGGAGAGGTGTTTACTTCAATGTATACTACCTCCAACTCTGTCCATGCCCAGCCGTAGTGTCTTATTCCTACCGTTCTTCCCCAGTATTGGCGCGGAAGGATATATCAACTTTTGGTAGACAGAGTACATGGATTGTGAGGAAAAAAAAACACACACACACACATTATAGATAGTATAAGTTTCTTCAATATAATCCCTTTCCATATTGAACATCCTGCGCATGGGCATAATCTTCTTCTGCAACACATTATTTTTTAGAAAACACTAGTTCTGGGCTTTGTGGGAAAACCAAACAAGTAAAAGTGAAACAGTTTGAAGACTTTTTTAGTTTATGTAATTAAAGGCTTTTATGGTAATAGACATCCAAAAATTTCACTAGAACGTGATATGTTAATATTCATTTTAATTGTATCGTGTTTATAGGCTTATTTTCATATATGCTTGTAAATATATTTTCCTACAATGTGTACTTACATGTATGTACATACGAAGAAATTTAAACATAAGATTTCTTTCAGGACACATACACAACCCTAAAAATTATGAATAGACCAATCAGAGATAGAAGCAACATAAATTTAATAAAAGTGACAAATGACAAGCGCCTATTAACGTCAATAATGCTGTCTGGAACAAAACGCGAGACCGGCAGACCTGCCGTCAGTGCTAGATTAACAAATTTAACACACGCAGTTAAAATTCTCCATGGAAAGCAGTTCGCGTAATCAATAGTAGGAAACCTATCGTCAATTATTGGAAGACGCGAGTTCGAGTACGGTTCGTATACATAATTACCTCACTTGAATTAAACCGTGAGTATAATTAAACAGAAATATAACACGTCTTGAAACTGCGTGAAAGTATTAGGGAATAAATACGTGAGAGTCAGTTAAACTAAAGAAACTAAATATTGTTACATTTTTGAACGGACTTAGAAGTATTGTAGTAATTATCAGTTTTGCTATGAAAGATATACAATCACGTATGTCTCGCGAATCGATCTAATACTTTTAACATTGCAACATGTCATTGTAAGAATTGCACTTATAGAGGACAACAGTAAACCTCACATACTATTCAGCAACCGATGTGATTTTTAATTAGTAATTTTAATTCTGCAACCATTTCGCCCCAAATAATAAATCTGAAAATATCCAGGTAACAAATAACAACAGAATTTACCGGGAACCAGGAAGATGACGCAGCTGTTCCCGAAGGTGGAGTGGGAAAAGAGATACGTCACTCCACATTAATTCTCATTGTTGGGATAACGTAACTTAACAATCGAGAAGTAATTCACATTCTTGCCGTACTTTGTCAATTTACATCCCGAATCCCACTGCATATGACACATCAACGTCGGGTTCTAATTGCCCACTTCATAAGGCGTCTCAACGTGGCATCTCCACTCCGCTGTGTTCAGTTATTCAGATATAGCTGCATAAAGAAGGCAGATGTGTAGAGGATTGTGACATGTTCAAAATGGAGTTTCGAGCTGTTATTAAGTTCTTCACAAAAGAAGGACTTACTCCAAATGAAATTAAACAGCGATTGGACTGTGTATATGGGGAAGCATTCCCCTCATGTTCTACCGTAAAAGAATGGGCCAAACTTTTTCGAATGGGTCGAGAAAGCATTGAAGACGTCGAGCGTGCGGGTCGACCCTTGGAGGTGCTCACTACTGAAAACATCGCTCTTGTGGAACAAGAAATTATGGAAGACCGGCGACTCAAAGCTACAGAAATAGCAGCAAAGTTGGGCCTTTCTAAAACAACAGTCCTTCGAATTATTCATGAACATTTAAACATGAATAAGGTTAGTGCAAGATGGGTGCCTAGACTTCTTTCCTCAGTCCAAAAGCAACAACGAGTCATCTTTTGTAAGGCATTTTGCAGCTCTGTCGTGACAACGAGAGAGAATGTTTGCAAAGCATTGTCATAGGAGATGAAACTATGGTCCTTTACTATGATCCCTTGTACAAAAGAGAATCAATGGAGTGGCGTAAACCTGTCGAAGCACCTCCTCTAAAGGCGAGGTCACTCAGTCAACCAAGAAGATCATGGTCACAATCTTTTGGGACTGTGAAGGAATACTCTTCATTGACTACAAGGAGAGGAGCACACAGTAAATGAGGAGTACTATGCTGACCTACTGCACAGACTACGTGCTTCCATCAAAGAGAAAAGGCGAGGAAAGCTGAGTGGTGGTGTGCACCTTCTTCACGACAACGCGCCTGTGCACACATCTCTTGTTGCAACGGAAGCTGTGAAGAAATGTGGCTTCAAGGAGATTGACCATCCACACTATAGCCCAGATCTAGCTTCCAGTGATTATTTCCTGTTCCCAAAACTCAAATAGGACCTTCGAGGAAGTAAATTTAAGTGTAACGAAGAAGTGATGAATGCTATTGATGTCTATTTTGCAAATAAGACCTGTGACTATTGCGGGGGATTGAAATGTTAATTCAAAGGTGTGAGAAGTATATTACAATAAAGGATAACTATATTGAAAAATGAAAAATAGTTTTCTCCTTATCATACCTATAAAATGGTTAGGCCGGAAACTGATGGACCTACCCTCGTACATAAAAGTAGTTACTCCCTAATTGAGCCTTGTTAAAAGTTATGAGGAGGCCAGTTATGGAGCAAGATAGTTAAGCGTCAGCAGTGGTTTAACAATCATCTCACGAAGGTAAGTGAAAACATACCCAGCCGGTAGGTAACAGATGTTCGGCACAGGTAGTTAATGACCCTGTAAACTATATGCTTTTCTGTGTTCAATTTTAACGTTTAACTACCCTCACTAAGTGTTGGCGGCAGTTTGGTAAATATTATTAAATTTTATGTCTAGCCATGTTGTGGTCATGACATAATAAACATTAAAATTATTATTAATATTCGTGTATACCTCTAACATATACAGTGTGAAATAATGGGCACTGGGATACAGGAGGTAATTTCAAAATTCAGAAACTTCTAATCCCTCTATTTCGTAGCAAATGCCACACCAGTAATCCAACTGACAACATAAGTATACAAACATGAGTTATTGCAGTATCTTTCACGTTACTATGCACATCAAATCTGTTTTTGAGCGTCCGTTTTTCTTCTTAAAAGAATTTCAGAAAGGCTTTGCTTCTATATTTGCTGCAGAATGTTTAACTATAAATTAATATCACGTTGCACAGTTCTTAGATTAATCTATTTTTATTTAACTTTAGAAAAATAATATTTGTCATATTTAATCCACCATATGTCATGACTGACATGAGCATTTAAGCTAAGAATGATAGCATATTAATAAAATATGTCAAACATTTATCCTGTTAAATGTAGATCATTCTCAAGTCTTCTATTTTAGTCCTTATGGTTAAGAGTTTAAAACTCGTTTAAATTGTTGCTAGTAAAAGTACCGCGAACACAATTTTAATACTATATACCTTTAAAATACTCTGAGTTGTCGTCAATGTCTGCAGTGTTGCAAATTTATAATTTTAATAAAAATTTTAGGATCCTCATTTCGCAATCACAATTATCGGAAATTGATTTTACTGATGGAAAATACTGCGTAGCGGCGGCATTGCTACTTGTCATAACGGAATTTTTGTTTCTTTCGTTGCTTATTAGTATTAATATAAATTTGTATTATAATCATAGTAGATGCTCGAAATGCCTGTTCTCCGTTGTGAGATGCCTAAATTCTTTTGAAATGATTTGAAACATTCGCCTCATTTCTCCAGAATATGTTTAATCAGTGTCTTCAGTAGTATTATTTCAGATATAGCAGAAATGTTATGGGAATGGTGATGCAGCAGCTGAATGGCTTTATACGCACTGCCAACAGATATACAAATTTGCTAGGACTAATCATATTCAAGACTTTTGAGAAGAAGTTTCGAATATTATCACATTTACTCAACTTTCCCCCTTATTAAAACTAGTTTAGATCTCTGCTTCATGTCAATAAATTCGCATTCGATTCAACTTTGTTCACTAATCTGTAAACTGTATTTCTCAATGGAGATGATACTTTTGAAAATTTAGAACAAAATTCTCCATTACAGTACTTTTTACGATCTCTTTTGCTTGTAACAACCATAAAAAATATTCTTTGTTCTAGCGTATACCACATTTTTGGAATACCCCACGATACAAAATACGCGGTGTAAAATCTAACATGTGCTCCCTACAGAAATGCAACTGATAAACACGAAATTTAACTCCAGTCTTACAGGGAATCGCACATACACTGAAGGTCAACCTGTTTCCACTGGTGCACATTTCACCTAAAATAATTTCCAACCTTGGAGCTAAATTTCTTAGAATGTACTTACAATAAAATTCATGGCAAGATTTACTCTATAAGTTTTAGTGACTTGTTAATAGTCTATCATAAAAAATGTCTCTCTGTAAGGAACATATAGTAGAAAAAAATTAAATACCAAAATGTTATGTAAAATTTGCAAAAGTAGCTCACATTGAACATACAAAAAACAATTAAAAAGATATAGGGATTTTCAAATTAACAACATGAACTACGCTGTATAAAATACGGAACGGTATAAACAATTTAAAACTAAAAAGTAAGCATGGCTTAATATCAAATTTCTGAAAATGTCTTTTATGTAGAAATTAAATGAAAACCGTCGTGTATCTGCATCTTATTAGTTATGTAGTAAAGACATTGTTTCTCTTATTGTAATTTGGGTCCTTTTGATATAAGTTCTCTTTTACTAACATCCACATATGGCATTATTTATACCTTTATATAATATACAGGTAGGACGTAGGACGTTCACCTTGCAGCCTTATTTCTGTAATTTGGTTGTTCAGTAATTCACCCAAGTTGAAGCTACGTATGGGATTCGCTTGATCATCTGCGCATGGTGTATGCTTGTGAGTCATTAAAGCTTTAATGAGATTATGACGATGTTATTTGTTCCTTTTGCACTTCCTTGCTCTTTGTGAGAATTCTTGATATCGGGTATAGTTTGAATAATGTCTAATTTAAAAAAAAAATGGACACATTATACATTGTCGTTAAGTAGAACGTGCGATATTTTCATGAAACAGGGTTGAATGGCCCGGAAGGTTGTATGATGACATTAAAAATGTCAGGGCAAAAATTGTGAAAACTGTTTCTGCTCTAATGCTCGTAGATGGGAGATAAACTTCGATAATTTTAATGTTGATGGAATGCTCTATGCTTGGTTTCTTCATCAACAAGGGAGATGATATTCTATTTCCTACAAAAAGTGCAACGAAAATTGCTGGCATGCCCAATGAACAAGTTAACATTTTGGCGACCTTTTCTGTCATGTAAAAAGCTACGTGAAAACCAACCTGCAGTGAGCTATTTATTGAGTATTTCAAAGAAGCAAACAAGGGGCACTCCCGGACCAAATTTACAATGCTGATGAGAGTGGATTGAATTTCAACTGTTACCAAACAAAATATTTGTTCATGCCAATGAAACCAGTGCACGGGGACGTAAAATGGCAAAAACGCGCTTAGCATTTATGCCGTGCTCAAATGACAAGTCTGCAAACATTCTAGCATTTCAACACGTGACAAATACACCTTCTTTTACTTACAAAAGTCAACAAGAGAGGGTAAACCTTTGCTGATGGTAAAGTAAAGCTAAGTACATTTTCACAGACCAAGTTGGCCAAATAAAGCAGTTTAAATTCTAGATAACTGTGTAACACATCAATCGGTCTGATTTGGCAGGATGAATTAGTGACCTACCTGTATTACGTTGCAGGTATAATACCGTAAATGGACTTGATGGGAAGAGGTTTATAGGTAATTGTAGGGTAGAGATTTTTGGGCCGAA
This sequence comes from Metallyticus violacea, assembly GCA_030762175.1. Classification (NCBI taxonomy): domain Eukaryota; kingdom Metazoa; phylum Arthropoda; class Insecta; order Mantodea; family Metallyticidae; genus Metallyticus; species Metallyticus violacea. The sequence goes on from CM060831.1 coordinate 123,263,811, forward strand.
GAGAGTAATGACTGATATAGGGCTCTTCAACTACTGCAGTAGATAGTGATTTTTCTAGGATTTTAAAATGTGTGATCACAAGTAGACTAGAGCTACAAGTTAGCGATTGTCATTGTACGCAGAGCCTGTTATATATTTTCTGCAGTTTCATTTATACCAAGATGATATACAGGCTCTCTAACGGAACATAAACGTCACAACATGCGTGGGGTGTGATTGATTCACAATTAAAAGGTAGCCTGCAAATTTATGATCATCACTTTCAATTTTGTTCCCTAAATTCGTGGACCCTGCTGAGTTAGGGGACGAACATTGAACTCCATATATTTAATAAAATCTGAAGAGGGCGGTGGTGATTTTCCTTCCTTCTCTCTCTCTCTCTCTCTCTCTCTGAATGGTGTTTAACCCCCACTACTGAGGAACCACAGGCAGTGGACACTGATGATACATGAAATGAAATAATAAATTGGGAAAGGAGAAATATTTTTAAGGAAGGAAACGTTCCAGGCCTAAGTTTAGTGTACTTTCCCGGGATTTGACATTTATGAGGACTGAGGAAAACCGGGAAAAAACCTCAATCAGGGAGGACAGTTCTGGGGGAAATAAAACCCCAAACTTCCCGCTCACGAGTCCGCACCTTAACGACCTCGGCCATCCGTGGTAGTCGATTTTCCTTCTAAGATCAAATTATGCACTAAAATTCTTGTCATCTATGCTAGAATCCAAGCATTGTTCATAACAACATTCAGGATTCAGGATAAGACAGTGACAAACCATTCCTTAACCTCCAGTTTCAATTCTGTATATTCCTATGTCCCGGTCCGGTTCATTTGATCTACTCTACTCATACACTTAATACACCTTTTCAACAAATGGGGTGCTAACAAACTTTGAAACCGGATAAAATGGGGTTCCATTTGATAAACCGCTTGCACCCATGATGGGCAAAGAACTGCACCGCTTGATATCTGACTTTTCACTGGTGCATTTATGACAAACTAACATTTGTTAATGGACGAATTTTTTCTATGTGTCTCCAAGCAATAGCCCTGCATTATCTGAAACATGTAAACATCTAAAAATGATTTCAATTCCGTTTCTTCTCATATCTTAAGATACAAATATGTTATGGATATCTTCATTCATCTCCCAAAATATTCCTATTGAGTAGTATAGCACACCTCAATAAATGCATGTGCTTCTTCGATGTGTATGTGAAATAGTAGGTTGTTTGTGCAGGATGAACCGGACTCTACCGACAAGTTATTCTGAGTGTTTTGATATAAGGTACCGTAGATTGTAGCAAGTCATCTGCAGCAATAATTATAATGGCTCCGGATCTTCGGTGGTTCATTGCCGGGTAATTTCATTGTTTCCGTTTTGTAATAACTCAACAATCTTTGTATCTACCTACTCGGAATATGATTGTTTCCAAACAAAACACAACATTTGACTGCTGTAGAGTGTGTTTACATTACGGTCCGCCACCAATTATATCAACTACTCATCACCTTCTGACAATTGCAATTATTTATTTATAAGGATAGATGACCAAACATTACAAAATTGACATGAAAATCTCAAATTACAGTGTTGTACTGGTTAAAGAAAATATTCAAAATGTGCACCGCCATGGTCACGACAAACTTCACAGCTACGCCTCATGGATTGACGCACTCGCTTCAACATCCCAGGAGATTGACGCACATCGACAGCGGCTGCTACAGTTCTAGCAACCCGGTCCATATTAGTTTCAACAGGAATCCCAGAAGACAAAGTCCATGGATATCAGATCTGGTGATCTGGCCGTGAAACAGGGCCACCACGACCAATCCATTCATTAAACTGTTCATCAAAGTATTCCTCAACATTCCCTGGAAAATCTGGGGCCCCATCATGTTGAAACCCCATGCTTGCGAATTATCAGCGGCACATCTTCCAGAAAATGTGGAAGGACATGTTCAAGGAACGGCTTGTAAACTGCTAAATTCAGTCTGCCGGGAAGCACATAAAGTTCAATCATAGAATCGTTAACGATACCAGCCCATATATTCACAGGAAATGCCTGTTGGTAGGTTGGATGTGGATTTTCATACTCGCAGATATAGCGACTGTTGAACCTGCTTTCTCTACTAAACATTGCCTCGGCTATGTACAATATCATAGCAGAAAAATCTTGGTAGCCTGCACCTCGCTCTAAGAACCAATTAGCACGTGGAAAGTCTGCTGGTTGTAATGCCTCGACCTTCTGTGAATGATACGGGTGCAATTGCTGCTCATGTAACACCCTCAAAAGCTTCGTGCCTTATGAACATTACTGGTTGCAGGGTTGCCACAAACTGCATTTAAAACTTATCTTCAAGATCGGGCATTCTAACATTCCTCTCATGGCAGTATCTCCCATACTAAAAGTGAAGGACCCGGTTTCCAGCAGTCGCCTGTGTACAGCTGCAAAGGTGGTGTGGTGAGGTTGCCGTCGCTGCGGGAACAGCTCTTTGCATAGCGTCGTTATGCCGCTCTTCCATAGCATTGACTGAAACTGTAGACTTTGTGCATAGTTAAGTTATATATACAGTATCACCAACAGGGAATTAAAAGTAATTTACGGCAGGAAATAAAAGCTGAGGTATACAAGGTTTACAAGCCTTTATTGATCTAAAAAAAATTTTTGTAACCTTACAAATATGGCTTTGCAGGATTGTTTTACGTTTTTAAATAATTTGCTTTTGTTATATTTACATTTTTTATTGCTGAGAACCCCATACACAGCTTCGACTTTGAACTGCGAGGAACAGTTTCCCATGAGTATTTGTGGATTTATATGATAAAATTTATGCATGAAAATGAAAATTTTGAATATATATGAACTAATACCAAATTATTTACGAACTAATACTAACATATGCACATGATAAGAGCAGGGGGAGGAGGAAAGGGGGGCGGGAGTGGTTTCACTTTATTTACACTTAATTATTAATCTACTACAAACGTATTACCCAGTAATGAACCGGAGACTTCGGGTTCCTTATATCAGTACACTCAGAAAACATCCCTGAACAACTTGTGAAAGTTTGTTGGTGGAGTTCGGACTAACCCTGTATATACTCGTAGTTATTGCATTTTATACAATCATTTTAGTAAATGTTAAATTATATCATAATTCAAGAATTATATGTTCGACCTTGAAAAATGACACATTTAAAATAAATGTTATGTGTGTGTGTGCTAGATATAAATTGATTTAATAAAAAATGCAATATTTAATGTTTCAGATATGTCAGATTTATGGTAATGGATATACCCACTGGGTACCATTTTAGAGTGGATGCCAAATAGTTACGTTTTTAATATATACAAAACATCTCATTCTTATACTTATATTTAGAAAGCGATATGTGAAAAAAGAATTTAATTCACATAAAATTTACTCAGAATGGTTTAGAAGTTATTTGACACGTATACAGATATATGCCAAATAAAAGGAGCTGGAAAAATAATAGTACTAATATAATATTATAAACAACGACTACAATCAAAGGTATCATTTATGTAGTATAATAAAAATTAAGCATTTCCCAAAATTTGCATTGACACTTTTGTAAACTATTATGGATCATTTGGGTCATTAAAGATTCACCGGAATAAATAGTTGCTAATACAAATTATTTCTGTACTCGTTATAAAATTTTGTACGATAAATGTATTACTTTGAACTATCTTTGTTTATTTACGGACGCTCTTTAACATCTCAGGTCATCTGCGTCCTATTCAAGTCAGAGCGTGAATCGGCCGAAAAATTTTGCTCAAAGGTATCTTTTTCAGGCTTGAGGTTCTTTATCGTGCCACAAATGTACGACACGGGACCCACGGCTTTACTTCCCTTCCGAAGGAAGCCATTATTTTGTATTTTTACGCACGAAAAAAATCCATCGACCCTGTCCGGGATTGAACCCGTGATTTTAGGTCTACGAGGCAAGTATAGTTACCACAAGACCACCAGGATCGATCCTGAAGTTTCGTGTATGCGTATAGGGTTACATATGTAGAGTTTTAATAATTTTTATAAGATCTTCATTTCCCTACGCAACTGGAAATTTTGCTGACGGAAAAAACTGCGTAGCAGCCTTCCTTCTTATCATAGGAGAACTTTCGTTTCTTTCCTTATTTATTATAAATAGAAAGTAAATAAGAATTGATTACATAAACACTCCGTATACTGAACTTGAAGACCGGTCGTGTCATAGGTAGTCAAGAGACCCTGTTTATGGCATCAGTTAAGAGATGACGGTAATAAAGCCGCCATTTAACGAGTTAATTCCTCATGTGCTTGTTTAGAACATGTAAATAAATATCAAATGCGGGTGGGTTACTTCAAATTTTATTCAAAGTCAATTTGTGCTGCTTTTATTTCGTTTCCTTCAGAAGGAACCTACATCCCATACTCCAGTGCGGAGTTTCGTGACGTTAGGATCTCTCTCGCTGATTCACATACACAGTAGAGCGAAACAAAGTAGGCTCTATATTTCTCCTCAGTTTCCCTGTATCTCTTCCTCTTCAATACATCGCACTCGATTCTTCGCCAGTTGCTATTGGCAAGTCTGGAGAACGTAGCTATCAACTGCTCCCGTTTTCTTTCGATTTCGTTTCCAATATTCGGTTTCCAGTGACGGTTACTTTGAGGTTATGCCCTCCTCGAGTTAAACATGACGTGACTCAACTGTGAAATCCGATATTACCCCAGCAGCAACTCTCTTTTTACACATGTAACGTCACGGCAAGTTCTAGAACTCATCTACAGCACATATTACGAAGTACCAGGCTTTGTAGTCATGAGTAGCGCGTGTTGCAGCTTCAGGCATAGGATAGTAATTGAAAATTAAATTATAGAGAAATAATATTTTACATATTAAATACATATAATGTAATAAAATGCCAGGGATCTATTTTTCTGAAAAGGCAATACCAAGTATGGATGCAGGAAATCTTAAGAAATGGAAATTTTGACACTATGCTCACAAAATAAAAAGAATTTTAATTTATTTTTCCATATCGATGACTGAGATTGAAAGACCGTTCTCAAAAATTGTCATTTTGAAAATATTATAATTATTCTATTGGGCATTTTGAACTCTACAACCTCTGAAAACTTTGTGCATTATTCTCAGAAAACATTTAACAGTTTCCAAAGTTATAATTTTTATTATTTTATTATTTTGCGAGTTCGAATATGTTGAAAGTTAAATAAATAATTTATTGATAAAACATTAAGGAACGATGAGAGTGAAATGTCTAATTTCTATAGTTTTTAAACTATTTAGTTAGAACTTTGTACACAATATAGTTACACCATTAGTACGAGGGTAGGTTGATAAGTTTCCGGCCTCGCCGATAAGAATTATCGCCTTCACAAAACCCTTATTTGGTGTCATACCTTATCTGTTAAGTAAATAATTGCAGCTGTAAATTCGTTCCGCTGTGTTCAGATGATCAGATATAGTTATATAAAGAATACTATGTGAAAAAAATTGTGACTGTTCAAAATTAAGTTTCGAGGTGTTATTAAGTTCTTCACAAAAGAAGCACTTACTCCAAATGAAATTAAACAGCGGTTGGACGGCGCATATGGGGAAGCATCCCCTCTTATTCTACCGTAAAAGAATGGGCCGAATTATTTCTAATGAGTCGATAAAGCATTGAAGACGAAGAGCGTGCAGGTCGCCCCTTGGAGGTGCTCACTCCTGAAAACATCGCTCTTGTGGAAGGAGAAATCATGGAAGACCGGCGGCTCAAAATTACAGAAATAGTAGCAACATTGAGCCTTTCTAAAACAACAGTCCTTCATGAATATTTAAACATGAATAAGGTTAATGCAAGATAGGTGCTTAACACTTCCTTCCTCAGTCCAAAAGCATCAACTAATCATTTGTTGTCTGGCATTTTTGGAGCTTTGCCGTGGCAACGGGAAAGAAGTTCTGCAAACCGTTACAAGAGATGAAACTATGGTCCTGTGCTATAATCCCTTGTCCAAAAGAGAATCAATGAGAGTGACGTAAACCTGGCGAAGCATCGCCCTTAAAGGCCAAGATCACTTAGTCAACTAAGAAGATCATGGTCACAATCTTTTGGGACTGTGAAGGAATACTCCTCATTGACTTCAAGGAGAGGAACACCACAGTAAATGGGGAGTACTATGCTGGCCTACTGCACGGACTACGTGCTTCCATCTAAGAGAAAAGGCGAGGAAATCTGAGTGGTGGTGTGTATGTCATGACAACGCATCTGTGCACACAGCTCTTGTTGCAAAGGAAGCTGTTAAGAAATGTGACTTCAAGGAGATCTACCATCCACTCTAGAACCCAGAGGTAGCTCCCAGTGACTAGGTCTTTTCTCAAAGCTCAAGGAGGACCTACGAGGTAGGAAATTTAAGTGTGACGAAGAAGTGATAGATGCGTTTATGCCCATTTTGCAGACTAGACTTCGGACTATTTTTTGAAATGTTAATTGAAAGATGTGAGAAGTATATTGCAATAAAGGGTAACTATATTGAAAAGTGAAATATTGGTTTTGTCTTTATCATAACTAGAAAATGGTTAGCCCGGAATCTCGTATATGTAGATATATTATCATACCTCTGCAGAGCATGAACTTTTTCTCTGAAATGGTACCAAAATTGATGCATATATGAAAATTTATATTTGAAAAATGTACATGGAATTTTCTGTAAACATGCTGCATTAAATACGTTCTGTAAGTTACGTTTCTCCACAAAACTGCCATTCTAAGATTGAGGTTATTTATTAATTATGTGTGAAAATATTAAGAAAGAATGCAACAACTCATAGTACATTAAGATTAAATTATGTAACTCTTCAGGATAAATAATATATTTTAACGGTCTTACCCTATCATTATTTATTTTGAAGTAGTGTTGACAATGAAGCACACACTGTGTGTGGCCTGCCTCTGTAGAGTAACACAATACAAAGCAAACATTTTTGTAACACAATATGCAGAACGATGGGAAAATTTAAAAATTGATACATTTGTGAGCTTAGATATATGGGCGTGGTTGTGCATAATGACAGTGCGAACCTCTAGCATTTAAATGTTGTACAATGTTATTGTTTTTAAGTTTTATAAAAACTATACGTAAACTGCCTGCCACTATAATAACGAAATTAGTGCATTTTTGAGCGAGAGAGTATTCTATAGCACGCAATTCTTCCAAGATTTTGAGTTGAAAATCTCTTGTCATTTAAGTAATTTAGACTGTTAAATATTAGAGATAATGTTATTTATTGTAGTCATGTTAAAAGATTTACACGTATATTCATTATCCTTACTAACTGCACACATTCCTTTGAAGTCCCTTCATTCCATTTCTTTTACCAGTAGTCGTCTAGGTAGGGTCGGTCCTGGTGTTCTAGTGGTAACCCAAGATCCCGGGTTCAATCCGGGCCATGGTCGATTGATTTTTTCGGGCGTAAAAATCCTAAGTATGACTTCCTCCGGAAGGGAAGTAAAGCCGTGGGTCCCGTGTCGTGCATTTACGGCACATAAAAGAACCTAAAGTCTGAAAGAAGAGGCTCCTGAGTAAAATTTGTCAGCCGTTTCACGCCTTTATTAGAATGGTACGCTGATGACCTGAGATTTTTTTTTTTTGAGTAGTGTTTAACGCCCGTTTTTACTACTGAGGCACCACAGGCGGTGGACACTGATGATACATGAGATGAAATGATAAATTGGGAAAGAATATTTTTTTTTTAAGGAAGGAAGCGTTCCAGGTCTAAGTTTAGGTACATCCCCGGCATTTTCCAGTTATGAAGACTGAGGAAAACCTGGAAAAAACCCCAGTCAGGGAGGACGGTCCTGACGGGATTCGAACCGCAGACCGCCCGCTCACGAGTCCGTGCCTTAACGACCTCGGCCACCCGTGGCGGCATGACCTGAGATGTTAAAGAGCGTGCGTAAATGAAACAAATCAGCAATCATAGTAACAAATGGGAAAAACCAAAATTTATTGTTGGCAGATGCATCTTTTATAGAAAATTATATTTTTGGATAAATTTTCTCAAATTTCGCAATATTAATTATACTAGGAATAATATTTCATTGAACTGAATATTTACTATATACCTTTTATACCGAATGAGGAAACAGCTTTATTAATGTGTGAATTACAGTGACATTTCCAAAATGCTGTTTATTTTACTTTTGCTTCAACCATTTTAATTGTATCTCAAAGGTCCTAATAAGGAATTCAGTTAACTTCCTGTTGGATAGGTAGCCTTATTTGCATTGCCACCTTCTTTAGTCATCTATTTCTCGATTTTTAAATTGATTGTATTATAAAAGGCTCTTAGACGGTTAATGATAATATCCATCCAACCCAATATTGGCTTTCTAGTCCCCGTTAGTAACAAGGTAAGAAACCAAGAACATTCCGGATACAAGTACTAGTCGGAGAATTTCCATCTACATTTGTCATGTTTTGTCACACAGTGCCTGTTCCATTCTTCCTTTTGTTGTAAATTAAGGAAGCTCAATTTGTCCACAAATTCTGCAAAATCAAAGGTAGTTTTGAATCTGCATTTTAACATTTGATAAGTGAGATATTTGGAATATTATTTTTATTCTTATATTTAGTCGTTTTTCCTCCTTCATACTAACAATAAATTCTTAATAAAATTAAGTTCTAAGAGAGCACACAACTTTTGTTGAATTATACTCTCATTTTTAATAATGCTTAAATTGCTTGTTAAGAACTATTTTTATAGATTAAAAAAATAGAGCTACTTAAAAAAATAGAGCTACTTAAAAAAATAGAGCTACTCAAACATACTCTAAATTGCATTAATTAAATTCAGTGTTGGCAACAAAATTTTAAAAATTAATATTAATTTAGCTAAATTTTAAAAATTAATATTAATTTAGCTATTCATACTTCTACATTATATCATCTAACCATACATAATTAATTTTTGACGCTTTAATTTTAAAAAGAATGTTTGTATGTTTTGAAAACATTTCATTAAACCATATAAAACCGTATTTATTCAGAGGAGTATGGGATGACAGCTCATTAACTTCAATTATAATTATTTGTATGCTTTAGTTTATTATTTGTTAATCAAATGTGTACACCAGTCTAATTAGTAACATGGTTTTCCCAATTTTCCTATCACGGTAAGCTTTTTTTCTACATTGCACACCAACCATCATATCTTCAATGCAATAATTGTAACAATATAAAACAATAGTTTATTAAAAACTCGGAACTTCTTTCTTTTACTTTTACATTGCTGATACTTGTAATAATAAGGGGAGGTTTGAAATATAAACGTAAGTATATTTTATCTGTTACAGGTTACACAATATTTTATTTAGAGTTTTTCGTTAAAAAGGAATATATTATTACGTTTTCTTCTTCTTCTTCTTTTTTCTTCTTCTTCTTCTTCTTCTTCTTCTTCTTCCGCAAGATTCCGTCCTCAATTTAACACATCAATTCACCTTGTACTTAGTGTTATCTGGGCAATATCTTGTAGGTTTGTAATTTGGTAAAAATTTTAGTAACCGTTCCTTTTTCATTTTTAATATATGCTCATACCAATTACTTTTATTCTCATTAATTTTTTCATTTATATTATGTATATTTAGCCCTTTTTGACTTTTTCATTTCTTAGTTTGTCTGAAAGAGTAAATTCACCCACTTCTTATAAAAATTTTATTTATACGGTTTATATTCTTTTCCTCTCTGTCCTTTTCATAGTCCAGTTTTTACTTCCATATGTTGCCATTTGCACTGTCATTACTTTGTAGAATTTCAATTGTGTTGCTTTTGAAGTCTGTTCTTTAATGTTCTCCTTTGCATTTGTCTTAATTTGTTTAGTTTTATGTTCAGATCTTCATTTTTACTGTATGATACATTAAAACCTAAACAATTAAAACTAGAGACTTGTTCTGTTATTTCTTCATTAACACCTTACATCGTACATGATTGTACCCTTTAAAAGTCATTCATTTATCTTGGTGAAATCTTTCAATTATATGCCTCCATGATATCTTTCAGGTAATTAACACCTCTCTGTATGCAATATTCCATTTACTCAAAAATAACCTGATCGTCAGTAAATAAAATTGTTTTCATCTTATATCTATTAATTTGAATACCCCCAGTAAAATAGTTTATCCACACCTTGATTGCTTGGTATATATATATATATATATATATATATATATATATATATATATATATATTAGACAATGCTGGCGTTAAAGGGCATTCCTGTTTGACGCCTTGGCTTATTTCTTGCTTTGTTTCCAATTTTAACGCCATTGTCACTCTTAATTCGTGTTCTTTTATATAGACTCTGAATTACCTTTTGATCAGATCATTCGAATGTCCTTTCTATTGCATTACAGTCCATAGTCTATTTCGAAGAACCCTATCAAAACCTTTTTCACAATCTAAAAATTATATGAAATTCGACAAGTTAAATTCCCTTCTCTTCTACATTAATTGTTACACAGTAAATATACAATCTGCACAAAATCGTCCTTTTCTAAAACCACATTGTTCTCTCTATAGCAGTACTTCACTAATAACATTTACTCTTCTACAGATTATTTTTGCATATATTTTATATACTGTTTGAAGAAGTGTTATGCCTATAATTAATCGAATTATTCCTATCTTCTATTTTTAAAATTTGGACAGATCAGTGTTGGCCAATCTGCTAGCCCTCTGTATAATTTGTTGGTCCTGGTGGTGTAGTGGTAATCATACTTGCCTCCTAAACCTATGATCGCGGGTTCCAACCCGGCCGGAACCGGTGGATTTTTTTAGGCGTAAAAATCCTAAGTATGGCTTCCTTCGGAAGGGAAGTAAGCCCATGGGACCCATGTCGTACATTTACAGCACGATAAAGAACCTCAAGCCAGAAAGAGAGGCCTCTGAGCAAAATTTGTCGGCCGTTTCACGCCCTGAATAGAATGGGACGCTGATGACCTGAGATGTTAAAGAACGTCCGTAAATAAACCAAATAAAAAATCTGTATAGTTTTCCACACATTAAAAAGTTTTAGAAGCCTGTTTTTTATTTCCTTTAATGCATATTTTTATAGTTCTATATTTATGCTATATAACCCTGGTGATTTTGATTTTTAACGTTTGTTAGGATATTTTCAAATTCTTCTTTCTCTATTTCGAGTGTCCCAGAATAAGGATATGGGTAACTAAATTCACCACTCTCCCATGAGTTCCCAAAGTATTGCAACCATTCTTCTTCTTCTTTTATATTACTTAGCTTTATTATATTTCTTTATTATTTATTAAAAGGTTCCATAAATTTATAAGCTTTATTTTGTGCACCACGTATGTCTTGTTCTAATTCATTCACATATTTATCCCAATTTTAATTTTCTCACTTTTCTTTTCACTTTTGCGCATTGATGTTTATACTCTTATCTTATGTGATTCTGATTTTGTTTGTAGATAACGTAAATACATTTCTTCTTCTCTTTCACCCTTCCCATTACCTGTAATATTAGGTATTTCAGTAATCGTAAATTGTTGGAGTAATTAATCATTAAAGGAAGAGCTATACAAGTATTGACCACTGACGTGCCGCTATTTACCAGTTACGGGTACCGTTTAGTGTCGACGATGTAACAACAAAAAGCGTTGCTTCTTTGTTTGTCATAACTGAATAACTAAAATATTTGATTACCCATTTAAGGAAATGAATACTGCAACTGCACAAAGGCTCAGATAGTTTTGGCATCTCTTATTACAAAACTACCCATCATATACCTTAGTTACGTAATTCGCCGTAATATGCTGTTGTTTACTACCTGTCTTATCCCATATTATTATTATTATTATTATTATTATTATTATTATTATTATTATTATTATTATTATATTACTTTTTTTTCTTTATTGTCTCTGCCTCGGATAAGACGGAAATGAAATTATAGATGAGATTGTTTTTCTTTAAAGTTTTAACATTTTTACTAATTATAATAGGACGTTTTTATCTATATATATATTCGGCTAATATTGATTTACCCCAGAGTAAATGAAAATTCTATCTTAAGACTAGTTTGATTAATATCAAATTCTAGACACTTCTTTAATACGGAATATGAATAACAGAAGATACCACCACGGGTGGCCGAGGTCGTTAAGGCGCGGACTCGTGAGCGAGAGGTCTGGGGTTCGATTCCCACCAGAACCGTCCTCTCTGATTGAGGGTTTTTTTTGTTCAAGTTTTCCACAGTCTTGCACCGAGGAGGTATCCTAACTTAGGCCTGGAATGCTTCCATCCTTTAAGAAAAAAATCCTTTCCCAATATATCATTTCATCTCATGTATCATCAATGTTCACCGCCTGCGGTGCCTCAGTAGTAAAAACGGGCGTTAAACACTATTAAATTTAATCGATACATACTGTTATGTTTATTTCTTCTCGGGAGAAAATATGTGAAATATTTTGCTAAGCTCAAGGGCCATGCAGCATACTTTGAGAAACACTTCCGCATGCTAAAAATAGATTTTTTTAAAACTAAAGAAATATTGCCTTCAATCACGAACTATAACGATCCAAGTTCTAGCAACCTTATTTGAACTCCATCATTATCTTGGTGTAGATTAATCTTTTCGTTCTGGATATCAGTGTTACCTCTCTCTCTCTCTCTCTTTTCCTTTTAAATAGCAATAAAAGTTGTAATAAAGGGTATGGGAAAAACTCCGCAGCTAAAGGTTACGTGAAAAAGCTAAACGTTCCTTACACATGCAAGAAGAGGAATAAGCGATAAGGCTAAGTTTAAAACTAGGACAAGTGTGATTTCCCTCTGATTTGCTATTTTCTCTTCCTTCCTCGTTCAAACTTTCTACATCAGAATGGAATAGAGCGCTGCTGGCGTTTTTTGCATGACTGAGTTAATCAAAGAGTAACTCCAACGCTAGCTACTTCTGAGAATTTCCTGCACCAGTAAGCATTAACGGTGAAAGTCGTGTTTCATTTTTTGCCAGCACAGTTACCGCCCCACGAGATATATCTTGTGCTTAGACAAAAAAATAGGGGTTGGAGGATGTGTATAAAATACCGGGTGATACCTTTTTTATTATTATTATTCTTTTTGCATCCATGTTTCCTGTTTTTATATATTCGAGGCCTTCATCTTGCTGATACAACCATCTCATGGGAATTTCAGCGTTACGGAACGTGTACGAACATTTTTTTTTTTTTTTTGCTTGCTTTTGAAAGCAATACTGTTATTAAGGAAAATAAGCTTGGTGATACACGGTATTAATTAGAGAACGTGAATACCTGCAAACTGAACGGAATATTCTTTCACAACATGGAGGGAAATGCAGGAGCAAACAAAAGTGTCTATTTTCACTTTTTGAGGGATGGCGGGTTGCTATAAGGAACAAGTGGAAGAGAATCAATGACTTCTCTAAGTACAGAAACATAAAAAAGCGCCTGCTGTTTTAGTGTTAATTTTCGCAAGTGCTTTACAAACTTTTAGTAAATTATTAAATACATATTTTTTAGACACCAGCTGGTTTGCTATGCTACACATAAAACATATTCTTCTTTGTTAGTCTAGCGATAATCTTTTATGTGTTAACTTCTACATAAATACTATAAAAACTTCATCTAAACAATCTCTTGCGTAATATTTGGTGTAAGTTATTCCTACCTATAATCAACATCAACATGATGTCGGTCCTGGTGATGTCATGGTAACCATGCTTGTCTTCCAAAACCAATATCGTGAGTTCAAACCCGGCCAGGACCGATGGATTTTTTCGGGCGTAAAAATCGTAAGTATGGCTTCCTTCGGAAGGGAAATAAAGCTGTGGGTCCCGTGTCGCCGTTTCAGGACTTGAATTGAATAGGACGCTGATCACCTGAGCTGTTAAAGAGCGTCAACAAATAAATCAAATCAACAACAACATCAACATGACGATTTGAACTTAAGGCTCGTTCCGTTCTCATCAGGTATACATTTTTAACTTCATAATTTATGTAATAATTACATTTTATTATAATTTTGCTATAGATCGTAGAAGTTTTACTTCAAAGCATCTAAGCGCTTTTCATTTCCTTTTGACATTTTCCTTGCCTCTGAGTCATAAAGCAAGTTTAAAGGTCATTGGTTTATAGAACTTCAGTTGAATTGCTTTCGTTTTATTTCCTTGTGAAGTACTGCTCTTTCGCTTTGCAAAAACATGGCGTGCTGAGATGAATTCAATCAAAACGGAAATTTTACTTAGCCGTCTGTACTAATGCAGTAGCACACAGTCTATTTTCCTAGTTCTGCATTATCGTGTAAAACAACTTTATGAATCGCTAAGCCAAACATTGCACTATGAACACTCTAGATTTAGCTATGTGAATATACTCTAGCGATCTTGTGAATCTTGCTAAAGAAACTCGTTCTTAGCTCTCGAAACGAAGAGGAGAATGACTGAGGCTATGCTTTCAGAGAGAATAGTTTGAATAGAAGTGCTGATAAGCTTCAATTCATCCGGTATCGAGAAATTTTGCGAGTTTCGCTCAAACCACGGCGCCTTGTTTTACATGCATCTTAAGACATTTGAAATAATCGGCATGGCCAAAGCGTTATGCCTCTAAAATATAATTGCAAATGCAAATCAAGAATATGGACAAACATTTTTAATATACTTCAGCAAAAACACTGAATTAACACTTGTTCCAGTACAGCTACTGTGGCAGTCAATTAATTGTTGGAGAAAACTTCTGTAGTTTATTAAAGATATAACGCAGAATGTATTAGTTTAAATAAAACACCAGAGGTTACTGTTCTTGAGATTGTCTGGAGCGGCCGAAAGAAAGCAGCACTTAATCTTGGCATCTCTGTACCAAATGACAAGCGAAACAGAGAGCATAAATACACTTACCTGCTCCTAAAACGGTTTACTCTTTCGAGTTTTCGTTTTTAGGGAATATGACTCATTTAACATCACTTGTGATGAAACACGTTTTGCAAAACCAAATTACTGGTAATCCAATAATTGAGGTAGGCAAATGAGGATAAATAAGATTTAAAATTTAACTGACAGTTACTGCATATAGAAAATAAATGTGTTATTGTTAGTTCTCTGTGTCTTTAAAGTATGTAATATGCATTGAGAAAAGCATCTATTTCCTAAATAATAATTTAGTAAACAAATAGAATGCCTCAAATTTGTCTTAAATTTGTAATAATTTTATTGTGTTTTAATATTAATGATATCATTCAGTTATTATGTTCTGATAATGATGCTTATAAACAGTTTATAAATACAGAAACATAAACATATAAAACTATTACATTTACGATTTATTTATGTGCTGGAGGGGTTAATACTCTTAAAGTAGAAGTTGAAAGTGGACTCCGCAAATAGCAGATATGAAATTTATGAGTAGTGTAAGAGGAGGAATACGAAAAACTGAGCGAATAAGAAATAATGATATAAGATTTTTGAAGATTAAGAACGTAAATATTATGATAGTGAAGAAGTGAGTGGTAATTTCATTAAGAGTGAATGGATAACATTAGGGTACCAAAATAAAAGTTTAAGTATAAACCAACAGTAAGTGGATTAGTCTGTTGAATATGTAACGGTTCTAGACCTGAAGAAAAGATGATGATAATATAAAGTCTGTTTCACTGCTGAATATGTACAGAGGTTGCCAAAAAAAGGTATGCACACTTCAAGCAAAGAAAAAACTGTGTTAACGTAACAAAACTGAATTCACACAAACAGAAAATGATGAGCTCTAATCATCTTAGACTTTTACGGTTACAACAGTTGCTCAAAATGTCCACCATCGGCCTCAATACATTTCTGAGTACGTTGAACTACTGATTGAGCAACTTTTTGCGAAAGTGTCCTCAGCGATTGCAGCACATGTTTAAATTATTTCCCGAAGTGCTGTCAGTGTAGCTGATTTTCTACGGTATACAACATCCTTAAGAGTTCCCCATAGGTAGAAGTCTAACGGAGTTAGATCCGGAGAACGCGGTCGAAACTCAATCGGACCTCCTCGTCCTATTCAGTGCCTTGGATCCAGTGCGCGGGGCTTGTTGCTGTGCGAGGTCTCCCATATCTACCCTTGTGAATATCGCATACGGTACTATGGGTTTCTCGAATGCGTGCAATTGTTACTCACATTGGCGGAGGCTTCTGTTCTGTACACACATCTCCATTGCCTTAGAACTTCAACATTCTCGGTTTTCCAATACCACTTCAATATTGCTATTCTGTAAACAGATGTGACTCACATACATTATGATAGCATTGCTACGTGACAGGTAAATCAACAATGAACAAATGAACCCAAGATTATCGTATGATCTTCTGTAAACAAATGTGACTCACATTACGTTATGCTAGTGTTGTTGCTACAAAATGGAGCCAAGATTATCGTTTGAACAGCGGAAAGAAATTTTGAAGTGGTATTGAAACCCCGAAAATGTTGTTGAAATTCAAAGGCAATGTAGACGTGTGTACAGAGCAGAACGCCAAGGCGAGAAACAATTGCACGCAGTCGAAACAAATGTGAGACTCATGGTACCGTATGCAACAGGATAGTGCACCACTACATTACCACCGAGATGTACGTGTGTACCTTGAAGGCAATCTTCCAAGACACTGGATAGGACGAAGAGGTCTGATTGAGTTTCCACCACGTTTTCCGGATAACTCCGTTGGACTTCTACCTATGGGAAACTCTTAAGGATATTGTATACCGTAGAAAACCAGCTACACTGGCAGCACTTCGGGAAGAAATTGAAACAGCATGTGCTGCAATCGCTGAGAACACTTTCATCACAAACGTTGCTCAATCAGTAGTTCAACGTACTCAGAAGTGTATCGACGCCGATGGTGGGCATTTTGAGCAACTGTTGTAACTGTAAAAGTCTAAGATGATTAGTGCTCATCATTTTCTGTTTGTGTGAATTCAGTTTTGTTATGTTAACACAGTTTTTTTCTTTAGTTGTAAATGTGTGTGTATACATTTAAGTAAGACTTTATTATAATCGTGTAACTAGAGAGAGAGAGGGAGAGAGAGAGAGAGCTAAAAAAACAGAAATTCTAAAAAATTAAAAATTGTTTTATCTTTTTCTGCTTTTTTTAGTTTTTGTTACATATATGTGGTATAATTGACTAAATGGTCATACAGTTCTGTAACAGAAAACTAAGAGCTTCAAGTAACCCTTTCCTTTAAAGGAGAAATTTAGCAAATAGGGATGTTGTTAAAACATGGATGTTTCTTTTTCGTATTTAAGAGAGACAATAAAGACAGCACAATACTGGCTCATTTCCTTACATCCCAGTGTCATTCTCAAATTCTTCCTTCACGTAACTGTACTTCTTTCAACGTCAGTTAATACGTTACTCGTGCATAACATAGCTTCTTTTCTCTTTGGTTTTAATAATGCAGACAATGGCAGTGTTATAAACATGACAAAGACCTTTATTTCAATTTAGAACACAAAGTGGTTAATTGTTTTACTTTCTTTGACAAAAACAGAAGCAAATTTTACTTTTGCAGAACTATTGAATGTATGCAACATGTACTTGCTACAGTTCTGTGCATAGTTTAGGTTTGATGAAATCGTTTTAAAATTGCATGTAAAATACATTTTATTTATTCTTAAATAATTTTCTCTTAGTTCATAAATGTTTACGGAATAATGCCGTGTTTGTCCCAAAAGCGTCCAGCCGATCTGCAGAGATGTCTTTTGAAATTCCTATCTCTCACGCTTTCAGCTCCGAAAAGCTGGAAATCTCAGGTTGAAGTCTACAGTTTTCATTTAAAAATGAAAAAGAAATGGTTCAGGTTGTAAAAATGGGAAATGTTTTGTTTTAAAAAGTAAAATAATACTTATCTTCAAACGCCCACTCAATGGGTTCAATGTATCTCATTTTTAATTAAAATTCTTCTTTCAAGTCCCAAATAGAGACAAACAATGGAACGCTAAAGGATGAAATTATTTGTACATTTCCACAATCAGTGCATAGAAGCCCATAGTTATAATTGGAACATTTGTTTGTGTAGTTAGCTCTCTGATATAAAACCAAGTTTGGTTTCTATAGCGTGCGCATTTTGTTTATGTACAAAGTCTCTCCGCAGTTAAACGAAGTGTAGCTGAGGTTGGGATTTAAACGATCTCGTCATACCTGTTAATTCGTCCCCCTTCAGTGCGGAAATATTTGGCATACACATTCTATATTAAGCAATTTTTTCCCGTTTATCTCTAAACATATTTGTAAGATTCTTTGTTGTTGTTGTTTTTTTGGGGGGGGGAATGGTGCTTAACACCCACTGTGGCACCACAGGCAGTGGACACTGATGATACATGAAATGAAATGATATATTGGGAAAATAGTTTTTGAAGAAGGAAACATTCCAGGCCTAAGTTTCGGGTACATCCCCTTCATTTGCCATTTATGAGGACTGAAGAAGAACTGCAAAAAACCTCAGTCAGGGTGGACGGTCCTGGCGGGATTCGAACCCCAGACCTCTCGCTCACGCTCAGCCTCCCGTGGCGGTTTGTAAGATTCTGACTTGCTATTTTGTACATAACTTTTGCTATTAATTGTTCTCTATCCCATTCTTTGATTTTTATTTTTATATTTGTTCATTATAATTTTCGTTACCTTGTGAGAATTTTGAACTTCTAGGTAGGCTCTTCCATCCCTGTAGAAAAGTGGTCATACCATTTCTTTTATAAAGGGAGAATACCTGTGCTGATTTGCCCGACCAACAAGCACACAATTAGAGCTTAATTATGAGATTGTTTGTTTGTGGCCCCACGTTGGGCGTCAATTTATAAAACGGTTCAGTAGGCTCCGGCTTAGTACCGATTTTGAAGCGATTTGTTCTAGAACGTCGAGTTAGCTCAAGTTTTGGTGTAAATTTTGAAGTGTTTTGGTAAATTGACGAATGATCGCGTCGGTGTTATTACATAGACTTCAATGACAATTTTCAGGGTAAATGTTGCTATTTTGCTTATTCATATTTAACAAGACTGAGAGAGGAGTTCAAAATTAGAAATAAGCACGCGATGCGACATAATATAGATATTAGTACTTTATTATGTTCAAAATCTTTCGCGCACTCTGGTGTACTGCATATGTCGCGGTGTATAACTTACAAATGAGTGCCTGTGTGGCGTATAAAACTGAAAACTGCTTAACTGAGTATCAGAATTTTGTGCCCGCGTTCGAAGTAGAATGTGTTACCTGCATCTGAGCTGATTCTGTGAACTGTGTCTCAGCAACGTCGAACTTATAATGAATACAGCGAATTGCGTGTATATTGCCGCGTGTAGATCTTATAACTGCGTACTGAGAAATGAGTGTCCCAGCCAATAATAAATTGAAATCAAGTAATCGTTGGCTAACGAAACCAAAGTGGACCACAGTCGATCTTGGTGTTATAGTGGTAACCATAATTGCCTCCTAAACCCAAGATCGCCCGGTCAAGACAGATGCATTTTTTCGGCCGTAAAAATCCAAAGTACAGCTTCCTTCGGAAGGGAAGTAAAGCCGTGGGTCCCGTGTCTTACATTTACGGCACCATAAAAAACCTCAAGCCTGAAAAAGAAGCCTGTGAGCAAAATTTGTCGACCGTTTCACGCCCTGAATTGATTGAGACGCTGATGACCTGAGATGTTTAAGAGTTTCCGTAAATAAATAAAAAGAGGGGGTCACATGAGCACGTGCCAGTTTCGAGCCTATGTTTAAAAATTCAATAAATTTACCATTGACTGGTTCAGTTCCACCTGCCATATTTTTGAAAGTTTAAAACTTGGCTACTTTAAAGTTTAACATTACAACGCCTCTCGGGTTCAAAGCCCTAATGGATTTAAAAGTCTTTCAGTTTATTAACCCGGCAACGGCATTCTTATAAAAAGAGGACTTCACATGTAACCCTCGGTTTTCTTTTTATTGTATAGAGTTTTATGACCGTGGCTTTCAAAGCTACCGTAACTAAAAAACATCAGAGACTTTCTCTGTTTTATAATACAGAATAACAATAATTAGAACAGCAGAAAAGGATAAAACACTAAGAAAGAGTCAGATTATTAATAACTATATTTCGAACTGCTTGAGTTCTACTGTGGCAAGAAGACAAGAAGAACTCAAGTAGTTGGAAATATTCGCTTACTAATCTGCCATTTTTCTAAGTGTTTTATCTTTTTTTTTTAATTATTGTTATTTTAGTTACATTGTTGTCAGTGTTACATTTTTCTTCATGTATATTATATATAGATACATACATGGTATCTACATTATTAATTACAATACATAACATATTATGATAATTAGATTTGCAACATACAAATTATATTATATTTCTATTTCAGTGGGAGTGGGCTGTAATAATTGTATCACTTTTCAACGCTGCCATTTCTTTTTATTTATTTCTTCACTTTATAATTTCCCTATTGCTTTTTTATTATATTTCATATAATGATTGCATTCCTTTGACTTATTCGGTTGATTTTGTGTTTATTTCACCATTTTATAATGTTGAATTCCGTAGTATTTAAATATATATTACCTAATGAATAACTCACTGTCCTCATGTTTCCTTTACATACAGTGTTTGGAGAAAGTCACCTCTGGTGCTGCAACTAAGTCCAACAGATGGCTGTTCATTTAATGGTCAACCGTCCATATCGTACTGAATGCGACACATTATAAGCACGGTATGCTGAGCATTGTTGTACCCGGATTTCCCCGCATGGTTGCACTGTAAACAGTGGACGCCTTTGTAGTGAGATATTGAAGCATATGTTACAGGCATACAAATGCCTGGATCTTACCGGCTATATGACAGTGCTTGAAAATTAAACGATTTATCATCATTAATGGGTGCAAGGTACTCGGAAACGAAAGTGTAGCTTTCTTGATCTGCAGGAAAATATATTATTCTATGTTACACATGAAGTTATGTTTGAGAAATGAGATCAAAGAGTTTTATAATTTTTACAAAGGAAATAATTGTATAGGATTATAAATGTGTTTCATTTAATTTTTCTCTACCAGAATTGTAAAAGTAATATAATAAAACAAAATAAATAATGTCCATTTCCTAATGAATTACTTTGAGGTCAATGTCTTCTTTTATTATATTTAAAACGCCATTGTTTTTGTTATTATTTACGGAAACTCTTTAACATCTCAGGTCATCAGTATCCCATTCAAATTAGGGCGTGAAACGGCCGATAAATTTTGCACAGATGCCTCCTCTTTCAGACTTGAGGTTCTTTATTGTGTCGTAAATGTACGACATGGAACCCACGGCTTTACTTCCCTACCGAAGGAAGTCAAACTTAGGATTTTTACGCCCTAAAAAATCCATCGATCCTGGCCGGTTTAAAATCCGTGATCTTAGGTTTAGGAGACAAGTGTGGTTACCACTACACTATCAGGACCGACGCGTCATTGTATTGATTCAAATTATTTAGGTATATGTCTGTTGTTATAGTTGTTTGCGAAGATGCCTTTACCGCGAGATATTTTAGGTCAAGCTGAAAAGGCTAACGCCGAGAAACATCTTACGATTATTAATCAGACATTTGCAGCTAAAGTTCTACGCAAATGCAATAAATTATAGCGATTGTCTTTTCCTCACTTCTTGTAGTTACTTTTTCATCCACATTAGCATAATTTAAATCTTACATCCATCCTTTAGCTGTAACTTTTGTCTTTTCGCTAATGATTATATACCATGGAATAAATTTTGGGATAAATGCGTAAGGTCTCAAGGAGAAAGCATTAATAAGAGCTACAGCATTTTGACAGTTTAAAATAATTTTTTACAAATTTTTAAATGCGTGCATTTGAATAATTGCGAATTTGAATGTCTGATTGTGCTATTGAATAAAACCTAGGGATTCTTGGCTTAATACTGAAGGCAAATAAATATTCTGTATAAAATGTATCCACAATAGTATTATCAAAGATTTGTTGATTGAGTGCTGTTAAAGTGTGCAGTAATACATCTTGGACTTTTGTTCACTCCTTCAATCTTAACGTTGTAATTTCAGATCTAGAACTTTAGAATTCTTCCTACAAGCTTAGTCATTACTTATCATATAGGATTGTATCCTACTGCAGATGTTATTTGTCTTTCCAGAGTTTCACAATATATTAAGATGTGATTTGCAGTGTCTTCAGACTCTGTGCCCTAATTGAAGGTAGGATTTCCACTAAAGAGTCCTATTTTCATATGCGCATAATTGCAATATGAAAAATTACTGCATAACTGGTCATTTTGAGTGCATCTATGTAATCCTTCAAAATCAATTGAAAATTTGGATATGCAATAGTGTCATATTGATGTCCAAATTATACATTTAGTAGGAAACTAAAGTTAGTCTCTCGTTAAATAAACACAGTCAAATATTAGTTGAAAGTGATTTCATCATTGCAGATATTTCATTAATTGTAATTGACAACAGAGAAGACACCCTTGATTGCACATTTTACCGATGAAACATGCTTCCATTTTTCGTATTAGGTCAGTGCTTAAATCAGCACAACGTGGTCATCGAAATTGCGCCAAAATTTAACAATACAATATTTTATTGTATTGTTAAAAACTATGCTGTTTTGAAATTCAGTTTTCGTCAGGCAAATCTGCAGGTGAGGCCTTTGTAGTGTTACAGAAGGCTTATGGAAAGTTTGTTCTATCATATAACACAGCTTCAGTTTCAAAGGAAAGTGGACCAGGCTCTCCAGTGTGTGCTCTAACCGAAGAAAACGTTAATATGGCTGCTGTCATTGTGAGAGAGGATCGTCGAATAACATTAGGATCGCTTTCATTAATTCTGAAATTTTCATTGAAATGTTGCTAACTGAAAGATTGCACATGAGACGGCGAGTTCCAAGATTGCTGATTCCTGAAGAAAAGGACGTTCGTGTGCCGGTGTGAAGATGATGATGTTACAGAAAGATGCGGATTTTCTTTCTAAGGTAATCACTGCTGATGAAATTTGTACCGCCACAGGTGGCCGAGGTCGTTAAGGCGCAGATTCATGAGCGGGAGGTCTGGGGTTCGAATCCCGCCAGGACCGTCCTCCCTGACTGAGGTTTTTTCCAGGTTTTCCTCAGTCTTCATAACTGGCAAATGCCGGGGAGGTACGCTAAACTTAGGCCTGCAACGTTTCCTTCCTTAAAAAACATCCTTTCCCAATATATTATTTCATCTCATGTATCACCAGTGCCCATCGCCTGTGGTGCCTCAGTAGTAAAAACGGACGTTAAAAACATTCACATTCGTGATATTTGCTACATCATGTCGGTCCTGAAAGCATACAACAAAGTTCTATGTGGAATGCTCAATCATTAACACCAAAAATAGTAAAAGTGGTGCTTCTGCTGGGCAAGTTGTGGTCGTCTCATTTACTTTATATTCAAGTTTACCAGCACTCATAACTGTAACTAGGCAATACTATGGAGTTGCCTGAAAACTCTTTCAGGCCATATCATATGCTAAAGGCCACGTTTCCATGCAACAATATGATAATAATGCGGCACAGCACAAAATGTTGCCGAATACCTCACAAAAATGAATGTGTAGTGTGTCTTTAACCCTCGCTATAGTCTAGATTTAGCCCCATGTGACTTTTTCCATTTCACCAAATGGAAGAAACATCTTTGGAGGCACCGTCATCAGAAGAAACGATGAAGGCTCGAGATTGATTCTGTCAAAAAATGGATTCGAGCATGTCTTTGAAGACTGACAGAAACACATTGCATCCACAAGGAGTATCTTGAGAAAGATCTTCAACATTATGTGGACGAATAAAGATGTGCTGTCATTCTTTACTGAACGACGCTTGTCCATCGTGAAATGATGTTGTGATTGAATCTTGAATAAACTCTTCAGTGCTACACTTCTGAAACGTTTTGTTTTTTATTAATGAATTAACCGCAGATAAAATAAGGAGAGAGTAGATTCGTTAATACGTGTTTTAAATAGTGCTTATCGCCCGTTTTTTACTGCTGAGACACCACAGGCGGTGAACACTGATGATACATGAGATGAAATGATGTATTGGGAAAGGATTTTTTAAGTGAGGAAACGTTCCAGGCCTAAGTTTAGGGTACCTCCCCGGCATTTTCCATTTGCTAGGACTGAGGAAAACCTGAAAAAAACCTCAGTCAGGAAGGACGGTCCTGGTGGGATTCGAACCCCAGACCTCCCGCTCACGAGTCCGCTCCTTAACGACTTCGGCCATCCGTGGCGGTTTCATCAATACGATTCTATATCCCATAATGCAGAAAATTCATTGAAAATCATCAGAGAATTTTGGTAACTGCATGCTTTTTATTTGGACATTAGTGAAAAGGGGAAATGAAAAAAAAAATCTTGTCTTCAAAATCTTCACGTTATTATTACAACTTTCATAGGAAACATATTATTATTGGTAGCATATAAAGTTATGGAGAACAAGATTAAATTATTTAAGACTCGTTAGTTGCTCATGGTGTAAAACTAAAATAGTAAATTATGTTTTGATATATGAAACAGGTGAATAGATATTTATATTATAATTTAACAACGTTCTTTTGTTTGGATTTCAGGATTGCAAGCGGAACTGTTCTATGTACGGGAAGGTGTAGTTAACACCTACGCTATGAACTTCGTGGTACCCGTTCCTGCACACATTTCCGATTTGGAGTTTTCTTGGCAATCCCTCACAAAGAACCCGGTAAGTACTTGGAAATGCATGAAACATTATTGATAAAAGAGTACTATACTATAGTTTGAAGAATAGAATTCATCTCTAAATATATGACTGAATATTTTTAAAACAATTTAAATTTCCTTATCCCCCTCAAAAATGGGGGGAAAAAAATTGGTTGTTATAGACATGATGTACGAAAATATGTAGAGATCAGCAACAAACAACTACTAGGAACGAAAATTATAAGAAAGTAAATGCTAAACGCAGGTTGAATTCGCAATGAGAACCCATTTGTTCCAGCAATGAAATAAAAACAAAAAAACCAAAAAAAATGCACAAAAATGAGAGGATCTGTCCCATTATTGCATAAAACAAGAATGAAAATGTTTCTTATGGCTTCTGCAGTTAAAGGGGGGCTATAAGGCAAAAAATAGAAAATAATACAGCTCTTGGGTTATTTTGGTTTGGTTTGGTACGGACAAAGGAGACATTTTCGATACTTTAACCGTGGCCAAGTGCTGGCCGTTTGTGTCTACTACTCCAGGAGCACCTCTGAAGGAAGGGATGGATGAGGGAGACCAGGGCCCACTGTCAAAGAAGCATGAACGTAGATGGAATTGCTAACATTATTTCCAGATAAAATACCAGACATCGGCGGATCCCCTCCAAGAAATTCGAACCCCTCAGGATGTCTTCTTCCACATGAGACGCCGAGGGGAAAACCTTTTCTTGCGCAAGCCGCACATCACACGCAACACCATCCCACATTGCCTGGCACTTTCGGCCTTGCAAGAGAACCAACAAAATAAAATGAACTGTAATTGGAGAGCGAATAATTCTTGAAAAGGAAATATTAACTTACGCGACCAAGTGAAACCACAATAAAATCCAAGATTAGCATGTCCGGCTCCAAAAGATACTAACCCCAAATATCTCGAATGTTAATATCTTTGGAGGAAGCTTAAATCAAAGTGTAAAGATCTTGGACAAATTGATGCTTTGTTTGGGTAATAACCTTGCTTTTCGGTATGTCAATAAAAATGGCGTCGGTGCCAAGCATGTGTTTAGTTTTAAGTTTATTGTGTTGTTAGAAAAACATGTCCTAATAATCAATGTTCAGTTTTGTTGTGCAGCACACATATTAAATCATTAAGAGGAAGTTTGAATATTTGCTGCGGGTTTTCAGCACTGCAATTTAAGTTTCCCGGCCAAACCATTTTCTAGATGTGATAAAGGCAAAAACTATATTTCACTTTTCAATATAGTTATCCTTTATTGCATAAAATTTCTTACATCTTTGAATTAGCACTTCAACCCCCCCCCCCAAAATAGTTGGAAGTCTTGTCTGCAAAATGGGCATAAACAGCATCCATCACCTCTTCGTCACACTTAATTTTTCTTCCTCGAAGGTCCTTCTTCAGTTTTGAGAAGAGGAAATAGTCACTGGGAGCTTGATCTGGGCTGTAGGGGGGATTGTCGATCTCCTTGAAGCCACATTTCTTCACAGCTTCCTTTGCAACAAGAGCTGTATGCACAGGCGCGTTGTGTGAAGAAGGCGCACACCACCACTCAGCTTTCCTCGCCTTTTCTCTTTGATGGAAGCACGTAGTCTGTGCAATAGGCCAGCGTAGTATTCCCCATTTACTGTGGTGTTCTTCTCCTTGAAGTCAATGAAGAGTATTCCTTCACAGTCCCAAAAGATTGTGGCCATGATATTCTTGGTTGATTGAGTGACCTTGGTCTTTAGAGGCGGTGCTTCGCCAGAATTCGCCACTCCATTGATTCTCTTTTGGACAAGGGATCATAGTAGAGTACCATAGTTTCATCTCCTGTAACAATGATTTGCAGAACTTTTCTCTCGTTGCCACGGCAGAGCTCTAAAAATGCCTGACAACAAATGACTCGTTGCTGCTTTTGGACTAGGGAAAGAAGTCTTAGGCATCCATCTTGATTTAATTTTATTCATATTTAAATGTTCATGAAAATTTTGAAAAAAAACTGAATAATTCTGAATAGTTGAGTTCTTTCTTATTGTTAAACTGAACTTATTCTCAGATTTTAAAATGTGAAAATGACATTACACTGCAGTTAAATATATCGGTGCACAAAATACTCTTTATTTCTTTCATGCAGCAACAGTAGCTACCATCCTTAGAAATGACATATGATACGTTACTTTCAGTCAGTGGAAAACACCACCAACGTTGAGCTGTATTTTGCACACGGTCTGTGTGCTCAAAAAAAGAATTATTCAAGTATGTGGCGGTTTGTTAAAGTTGCACACAACCACAATTGGGAAACCCTTTTGGAACGGTTCAACAATGGTGAGTAGGGGGATGCCGAAGTATGGATGATGTGTTGGATTAACCAAGAATTCGGTTAATCTTAATGGATGACGTGCAGACTTTCTTCTCCGCCCACTCACTGCTCCTTTGATGGTGTCTTAATGCTGCGGTTTCCTCAATGCTCCGGTTAATGTTAAGCTGGAATTTTGGAAACAAATTTCTTGTCTCGGGGGAAAAGGAGGTGGAAAGGTGGCTATGGATATAATACACTTGTTTTGGTGATAACAGCCTTGAATTATTCAATTGCTCTGTAGCTCAGGATTCCCAATCTGAACTTATTGAGAAAGTCTTAAGAAGTTTTTCGAAGTGCCGGAACAAGTTCACACGCACTCCATCAGTTTTTTATATAAGGAAAGTTCCCCGCACCAAATTTTCGTTCTTTCTACTAAAAAGTGATAATCGATGGACATAACCTAATAACCGAGCACAGATGGATGGTACTTAATTATTACAAAAAATTCTTCCTGTACGTTACTTTTGCTGCTAGCTCGCTATCAGTCTCGCGACCAACTGTTTTTCTCTATTGTCGTTCACGGTTACTCCGTTTTATCGCGCCGAACTGTTTTCCTGTATTGTCGTCTATGGCTGCTCTGTTCTCACGTCTTTTTCTCTATTGTCGTATAACAAGCAATGCTACTTTCCGATGCAACCTTCAAAACTTGGGATATGATGGCTGGTTCGCTACTTTAAAAGAATTCTTAAGACTTGCTCACCCCAACAAAATAAAACAATACATAACATACACTTAATTCAGACGGCAAAGATAATTGCCAAGAGTGTTCGAGTCCGGGGAGTTTCCGTCTCAAGTGGCAAATGTTTTTGTATTTTATGAGAAAAAATTGAAGAAGAAAGCCCCAGGAATAAGCGGAAAATCCCCTCTCAGCTGTCATATTTATATTTAAATAAATTTTGATTGATGCGATTCTGTCTTATTTGTGTTACAGAAGAAGTTGTTTTATGTTGGTTTGTAAATCGTGAATACTACGGAAAAAAAATAATATGTATTACATGAATGTAATGCTTTTAAGTAGCTAAAAATGAATAAATATAAATGAGCGAGATAATCCACTCTACCTTATGTGTATATTTGGGAAAAAATGCTCCAAAAAGTTGCAACAAGCTATTTCTCCTTACATTAGAGATTTAAAATTGTGGAAGTAAAATATTTTCCCAGCATTTATTTGCAGAGAAGACCAGGGTATCCAAATTTAATAATAAATTATCTAAAATATGATTTTATCCTTGAATTTAATCTCTTTAAACTATAAATAATATAAAATATAAATCAATGGCTTTTATTGACTAAATTATGCAATCCATTTTAATAACATTGCCATTTTAGTGTTTTTTAATTTTGAACATAGCGAGTTTCTCATACAAAAAGGTGTTATAATCTATTTGGATTATTATATCAGTTCATATACAGCGAGATCCAGTGGCCATACCATGCAGAATACAACCGCTCTCGTTGAGTCACAGAAGTTAAGCAGCATTGGGCATTGTCAGTACTTGGATGGGTGACCGTTCGGGAACACCACGTGATATTAGCGCCATCTTAGTTTGTCCGTCTACTTGGTGTAGTGGCTAAGTGTTGCTGACTGTTGGCCGCGACACCCGGTTCGAATCCTGGTACCTACTTAGGAAGTTTTCTAAGTTAGCGAGGTTTGGAGCTGCCTAATATAGGGACCGCGTTAATGTGATGCATGTTCCCCTGCAATACTGCCCTCTGTCAATGAAGGCATGGGACTGAGGTAGAGGAAGCGGAGGTCTGTGGCATCAATGAGGAGAAGAAAAATATAAATCAAGAGGAGGAGTAATATATGCCTACGTGTAATAATGTCGAGAATAAGTTCTAAAAAGGTCTAAAACCGTACAAATGAATGAGTAAATTGACTAATCCTAAAACCGCTGTATATATTTGTGAAATGATAGAAGAGACAAATTATTTCATAATGAAGTTTTCATACAATTGTTTTGTTAACATTGCAGCAGTAAAGGCTGCGAAAGATTAATACTTCTATACAAACAATGCTGAACCGATTCGACTTGATCCCTTTATCTGTTCTGAAGAATGTTCTTGATTTCCAGAAGCGTTAAAGTCTCTTGGTTGAAACATTTATCAATAGATGGATGGTCTGGAGTGAAGAAGAATGCTTTCGGTATTTGGTCCTTGTTCACGGCTGGTTCTTTGTGCTTAGGCCCCCAATGGGAGCACGTCCAAACGAAAAGGTGAGTTGAGGGAGACACCTGGAGGTCAGGATCTACGGGCGATTACTGCGCGAACGCACATGGCTCCCCTAACCTTTTTCCAGATAATACATCTCGACGGCGATGGAGCTTCCCCCATCAGAAGGTCAGCTTCCATTCCAGATGTAGGAGCAGAAACCTTTTCCAAGCGCAAGCCACTATCACCAGTCCACCTCGCCCTGACACTTTTGACCCTGTAACAGAACCGACGGAATGAAGTGACATGAAATGGAAAAGAAAAAAATTCGTGGTGAGCAAGGATTCATCCCATCACATCCTCTGGTCATAAAACCCAGGATCAGGGTGGTCGGCCCAACAGAAATTAAACCCGGATCTCTTGAATGCGTTTCAAATGTGACCGCTTGAGCCACCCCTTTCGGTTATGCGAAACGTACTCTAAGATGCGTTTTGAATGAACTTTCAATCACCGAGTAGTTGATGTGGTATGTGAAAGGTTGCTAACTCCTGAAGGAGAAGCAAATAATTCTGTATTCGTTTGGTTTGGTTAGAGAGAATACTTCGGTACTTCAGTTTAGCTCAATGACTGGCCGTTTGTGATTGCATCCCCCCCAGCGGGGGCAATCTCGGAAAAAAGAGGTGATGGTGAGATGAGAGAGAAACGGAGCGACCAAGATTCAGAACATGGACATCTAAAATTGTTTCCAGATAGAACACCTCAATGCCGAAGGGGTTCCCAAGATGTTATCTAAAGTACAAACCGTCCCTGTTTACCTCGCTTTGGCGCTTTCAATCCTGTTTCAGAACCAATGGGTATATGAAATGAGAGAGCTGAGAACTAGAGAAAATGAAAGCTCCATCTCAGCATTCACGTGAGTAACCATGAGAAACCGTGAAAAAACTCAAGGCCAGCCAGCATGGCCAGAATCAAAGGAGTTTAATTTGGGCCCTTCCAAATGCGAGTCCCAAGCGTTAACCGCTGAGAATCCTCGCTTGGTCAAAAAAATCTAAATGATCTCTACTAGTTATCGCAGTGTGCAGCATCTAGTCTCTCATTGATCATCATTCAGGGTCATGTAGGCCAAGCCTACTGCAATAACGTAAGCATGTCTATTTATTTAGTACATAATGCTATAGTTTTGCTTATTTCACTAGATTGGAAGTCGCCTTCTGCCAGGAATCTAAGGTATTATTTGGACGTGAAATGGCCTGTAATTGTGTTTACGGAAGCCATGGGTTAAAGTCACTTCCGGAGGACTGTGGTTGAGATTTTTCACTTCTAGAAAATGTAACAATCAGCAAATTTTGTTTCCATAGGAGAACGCGTTATTTGTAGAACACCGAGGTCGACAGTAGGTTACCTGTGTAGAGAATAGAGTATTTTGGAACATTTGATGCAATACTATACTGACTTTTTAGTACGTAATTAAGTTTTTTATGTGTTTAATTTCTATATTTTATTAGATTTAAGCTTCAACTTGTGTAAAACAATTAGTGGTTGTGACTTTCTTGTTCTGTAGCGTGCAACTTTGAATATCTCCGCAGGTGCATGTTACGTACTTTTACAATTTTTAGCCAAAATCAATCAATATTTCCTAAATATGTAGCAAAAATTACGTAATTGGGTTTGAATTATTGTTTTTTTTATTGTGCAAAGAATATTTTTATAAATGCCATTTTAAATACTAAAATAAGTTGATTATATTGAAAAATATACGTTAAGGTAAAGATTAGAAATGTTAAAAATATTGTGATACCTAAACTAAGAAATATAATGATATGTAATTTATGTTAGTATAACATTCAGAACAAACATTTCATTATAAAATTAACACTCTTAATATTCCGAATATTTTTTATAATTTTAATAACAAATATTTATTTTTCGAAGGTCAATAGCATAAATTAATGAAGATAGCTTTAGCACGTATGTATCATTTCTGAATGCTCTATTTGATGTGAAAAAAATTTTTAATTTCCTTATAAATTTTCTTTAAACGATATCATTACTAAAATACTTTATTACCCATTTAAAAGAAAAAAAAAACTTTATTCTCGTGTGAGTTTCGGGGTTCTATAATACTGCGCTCTATCTGCAATCACCGGCTCCACGCTTATCTAGAACAGGTAGAATTTTAATAAAAGCGTCCTCTGCTTGCTTTTATAGCAGCACTTGTTCATTTAGCTTACAGAGACTCCATGTTATTTTCTCTTTGAAAAGCTTGTTGTTTGTTGAGTGAGATTTGTAACGTTTGCCACATCGTGTGTATACAGAGAGGATGTACCTAGAGTCAAAGTTGCCGGGCAACGCAACCCCAATGTTCAATATCCCAACTGGCGAAACTTTTTTAGTATTTCCACTCGGCGTGGAGTGTTGGAGAGGTTCAGATGTCGGGTACCTTAAACTTCAGCGCGATATCACTCCTCTAGATAAAAATGTCGTCCCCGGAAAGTGTATAGGTTATCTCTTCAGATGTGTTAACCGTTTTACAGTTTTACATTTCTTTCTTTAAAATGAGACATGTAGTTTCTCTTTTAAGGCGATTCTCGTGGGCTAACGTGTTTTATGTCGTATTGCACACATGATTTACTTCATTACTGTTACATATTTGCTTGACTTTCACGGGGCTCCATAACTAGTAGATTAGAACACCGGGATGCTATAATAAGAAGCAGAGCGCTTCGAAAAGATATTTGTAATAGAAAAAAGGATGATTTTTTGTTTGTTTTTAAAATAGAAGTCTTTAGTTTCCTCGATTTTATTTCACCATCATTTCTTCTTTCCCATTTCATTTTAATGATCATTGCAGGAGGATATTTCCTATCCAATTCTTATGCAATTCTGGTAGTTTGTACTGCTAAATCCCAAACTATGTGAGAGACAGTTTCTCCCACAGGATTAAACCCCAATCGTACTGTTTCCAAAGCCCATGTGGTTTTGCTAATGAGTCATTTCATGTCAAATCGTAACAATTTTGACCTTCATGTCTCCGATTCCGTTTATATACTTTTTTTACTAATTCTGTGTGTTTAATAAAAGAACACTTATGTGTTTATTTCATAACCTTTAGAAATATTTTCTGCTAGAATTTGCACACAGCAATATATATATAACATTGTTTTGAAAAGTGCATCAGAAAGCCTTAAAAAAAAGTCCGTTTTTAATCTAATTATTTAAAATATATTTTTGGTACAATAAAAGTTAGATATCAGTTTTAAATTGATTTATTAAAGGCAAGAAGAATGCCTGGTAAATGCACTGAAGTTATTTCAGAATGGGATCTCTAACAGTGGAACGATAATTAAATCATTTAGAAAATAATGTGCAACAGCGGTGAACTGCTTAATCGTTCCCCTCACACTGGGCGCTTAGTCGGTGATTACTCCTTGAGGATTCCGTGAACGTTGCAGCATTATATTACAATACGGATGAAAGTCACTGATAATCACACTTATGCATGTATTATGGTTTATATTTTGCACTTTAAATTACTGTTTTCATATAATATGAAACTTTAAATTTTTACTCACATACCTTCGCTCTCGAAAAATAATTGTTTAAGAAAAAAGTTGTGGTTTTTGACAACGGAATGAGAGTAATTATAACTTGCAAGCTTTTGATTTTAAACTCTGATATCCAGCCTGCAAAATTGTATTCCGGTTTTTTGTACTTATTATAGGACAAAAGAGGCTTGTTAGATATTTTTGTACCTAAACATAGTTTTTATGTTGCTACAGGATCTGGACTGCATTGCAGAATAGCAAAATAATTTAAAGAGTTCCTCCAAAGCCATCACACTGACCTTAGGTGACAAAGAAGTGCCATAAAACCCCTTAGAAACCAAAATTCGTAATTTTTCAGAAGGAAATTAGTTATAGTTCATATTAGGGTCGTAGAAGAATAATTTGGTACTTTCAGCCTAGTTCAATGCTTGTCCGTTTCGGAGGAAGGGACAAAACAGTGGAGACAGCGAGCGACCCGGATTCACGGGCTGTTGGGTGCGGGCTTGAACGGAAGCCGTAACATTGTTTCCAAATAGAACATAGCAACGCCGGCGGAGCCCCCTCCGAGAAATTTGAGCTCCTCAGAAGGGTCTTCCTAGCCTAATGAAGGCGCAAACCACCGCTACACCGAACACAGCACCAACCCACCTTATCTGATACTTTCGATCCTGCAACTTAACCAATAGAATTAAATGAGGTGATATGTGAGAGTGAAATTTTCGTACATTTACCTATGCGACCAAAGCAAATCATGAACATATTAATATCAGGGTGGCCGTCTCGAATTCCAAATTGCGAATGCAAATCATGAGCGTGGTATAATGACCTTAGTAAGAAGAACTTGTTTTGAAAGTCTGGACAAAGGAGCTATGTGATTTTCTTTTATTAAATAAACTGCAATACAGAAACTATATTTTTGAAGTTAATGTTATTCCTCTGTGTGTTCTATTAAAAGATTTGTACAATATATCTTCAAATTGCGTTTGATATAAATGAAAATATTGCCTGAATTTTTTCCTTGTTAGTTTTACAGATCCTGGAATAAATTATGCAAATTCTTCTCTAGGGACATAAATGGATTGAGTGCACTTTCAAACTGATATCAGTAATGACAATACTTCTACCTCCATTATTTTGACTATTTTTATTAAACTGTTGCATAATAAACAATAATCCTGTAACACATATTAAAATATCTCACTCGCTATAATATCGCAATATTAGTGCTATATACGAGGTTATTTGAGCTAAATACTGGCCGCGTATTGGAAGAAGCCAGTTGCCATGGTCATATAATGCATGTGCAGGTAGCAGCTTGTTAGTTTGAGGAAGATATGGTCAGCAAGGATTGTGCTGCGTTCCTGTGTTACTCAATGCTTTCATTGTGGTCAATTGTGCTTTAATTGTCCTTCGCTAGTTAAGCCACTCTGCATAAATATGGTCTTGAAGGGTTTATGTGTATGATAAATACTGACAATGGATAATCGCAAGAAAATGTGCAAAAGAACATGGTACTCATGTTTCAGGTAGAGGAACTATTCGCCAACTTGTTAAAAAGTTTCAAATGATAGACAGAGTATTCAAAGAGAAGAAACATGTTCCAAACTGCCGTATTCTTACGGAGGAAAAATTATATAAAATATAGGAATTCCCCACGAAGATCTCAGCAATGAATTGCCACCGAAGGGCACCATTTTCAATATATAACATAGATTGGTACTTATTATTATATGCTTTACTACAGTGCCCTTTTACGCTTTCAGTAAAAATTTAAATATGAAAATAAAAAGTAAATACTAACTTAATGAGCGGCTATGCCGTGTCTGTTTTTCCATTTTCAATTGCTGCACATCCCAAGTAACCATTTGCGCTAGGGCGATCTTGTATCTCAAATAACTTGAAATAAATTATAACGTCCGGTGTGCGGTAGCCGTTAGTTTACATTTTTCTATTTTTATTACCCAAGGTTACAACCTAGTTGCTATTTATCTGAGTCAATCATTCAAAAACGTGCATTTTGAATATATTTTACTCTTACTTTCTTCTTATTCGTGGTTTTTAATATTTCCTCATTTCATACTATATTTGTGTGCCATTTTTTCTTTCTTTCTCGAGTTTTCAATTATAATTTTTTTTGGCCAACTTCATTTTTGCAGCCACACAGATGTCCAAAATATTTTAGTTTCCTTTAATGCAATCTATTCTCCTAGTTTCTTTATTTTGTAAGTCCTAAATATTTCAGTCCCTGCGGTTCATCGAACAATCCAGTTTCACTGTAAAAATTCTTTTTGTATGCTTATATTTATAATTCATATTTCATTTTATTAATTAAGCACTTATGTGCAATTAAAATGTTTCAATAATTTTAATTTTTCAATCTCAACATATTACTTGTACAAGGGTCGGTCCATGTGTTTCCGGCCTAACAATTTTCTAGGTATGATAAAGACAAAACTATATTTCACTTTTCAATACAGTTACCGTTCATTTCTATACCCTTCTCAATTCTTTGAATTAACATTTCAACCCCCCCCCCCCAATAGAAGTCTTGTCTGCAAAATGGGCATAAACAGCATCCATCAATTCTTTGTCACACTTGAATTTCCTTCCTCGAAAGTCCTTGAGTTTGGAGAAGAGAAAATAGCCACTGGGAGCGAGTATTCCTTCACAATTCAAAAAAAAAAAAAAAAGTGGCCATTATGTTCTTGGTTGACTGAGTGCCTTGGCCTTTAGAGGCGGTGCTTCTCTAGGTTTATGCCACTCCATTGATTCTCTTTTGGACAAGAAATCATAGTAGAGGACCATAGTTTCATCTCCTGTAACAACGGTTTGCAGAAATTCTTTCTTGATGCCATGGCAGAACTCCAAAAATGCCTGACAACAGACGACTCGTTACTGCTTTTGGACTGGGGAAAGAAGTTTAGGCATCCATCTTGCACTAACCTTGTTCCTGTTTAAATGCTCATGAATAATTCGCAGGATTGTTGTTTTAGACATTCCCAACTTTGCTGCTCTTTCTGTAACTTTGAGCCGCCGATCTTCTATAATTTCTCCTTCCACAAGAGCGATGTTTTCAGGAGTGAGCACCTCCAAGGGCCGACCTGCCGCTCTCCGTCTTCAGTGCTTTCTCGCCCCCATTCGAAAAATTTTGACCCATTCTTTTACAGTAGAATATGACAGGGATGCTTCCCCATATACACCGTCCAATCGCTATTTAATTTCATTTGGCGCAAGTCCTTCTTTAGTGAAGAACTTAATAACAGCTCGAAACTCCATTTTGAACATATCACAATCATGGGGAAATGCTAGAATGGACGCTAAGCACGAAGACGAAGGGTGCTTTCTTAGGTGAATCACAACACTTACGCACTGTGTGAAAACTTATAAACTGAAGTCTATTTCTAAGTAGCGAAAAAACGTATGCGTCTTGACATCACGCTTCTCCTTCCGGCATTATGTTTCCTACCTCGTTTATTACTTACGCTGATCTGTTCACGAAGCATTTATTTGTTCTATCGTTAGTTATTAACAATTTTTTCTGAAAGCTGTATTTTCTTAGTTAAAAATTAAATGTTCAATTCCTTAGCTTTTAATTAGTTTAATAATTAATATGCATATTCCCACCCCCAGTTTTATCATTTTACTATATTTCTTGTCCTCTAGTGGTATTATCTATGATTAAAAATAAAGCGCTCTTCTATGGCGCGGCAAATAAACTGATATTTTGCACAAGGAAAATACCAAACAACCAAAGTTTGCTTTACAACACAGAATTTATTTCACGACTCCATGAATATCAGTCTAGCGCATTGGGCAACAGCCAAAGGCTGGAAATAGAGATTGTAAAAT
The DNA here is from genome assembly GCA_030762175.1 of Metallyticus violacea. Classification (NCBI taxonomy): domain Eukaryota; kingdom Metazoa; phylum Arthropoda; class Insecta; order Mantodea; family Metallyticidae; genus Metallyticus; species Metallyticus violacea. The sequence goes on from CM060831.1 coordinate 123,300,444, forward strand.
TGAGCACGGTCATTCTCTCTGGCTCCAGCGTTTCGCATTTCCCTTTTCCCAATTCTCTGCTGTACTATCTCTCCAGATCTTGCTCATTCTAGCAACACAACTGCACGTCCAGCACACATACACATACACGCGCACGTCACGTACTCCCATATCGTACAGGTCACCGGTGCGGCCCACCTGCAAGTATACTGTCTATACTTGTTGGAATATTAAGCCGTGCTATTCATCACACGTAATTTCTGTTTATCTCGCAGTTGTACTCTCAGCACATAACGGAGAAAGACATTTCAATATTGAGTGAGTTTAAACGTTTTGATTTCCATTTTAAATAAACATTTTATTATTATTTAATGCGTGTTTGTTACTTCTCTCAAAACCAAGAATTGTGTTCTCAAAATTCCTGTTTTTATGATAATTGCTTCTGATGGCTATTATAATAATAATTGCATACGATAATTACAGTCATTTGTTACGTCTAGGCCATCCTATATCAATGATTCCTTCCATTTTTTGAGTTTACTAAAGAAAGTTGACCCTTTGGCACATTCTAATATGCTTCTGGCCACTATCGATGTAACGTCCTCTATACTAGCATTCCCCATCATGAAGGATTAGCTACTGTTAGACATTTCTTGGACTCTCCAGCACCTCCTCATACCCCATCCACAGATTTTATTTGTCATCTTGCTTATCTAGTCCTCACTCGCAATGCGTTTAGTTTTGATAATAAATATTATCTACAAATTAAAGGTACAGCAATGGGCACCAGAATGGCACCGTCATATGCCAATCTTTTTATGGCTCGCTTAGAGGAGGAATTTCTTAAGTCAGAACCTTTGGCACCATTATTATGGCTGAGATATATTGATGATATATTTGTGCTTTGGACTCATGGCTCAGAATCTCTCGAGCAGTTCCTTACTAATCTTAACTCCAAGTTTTCAGTTAAGTTCACTTCTTCTGTCTCTCCCAATGCTGCTTCGTTCCTAGATATTGATATTTCTTTACGTAATGGCTCTTTTCTTACGTCTGTGCACATCAAGCCTACCAATTTACAACAGTATCTTCATTGTGATAGCTGCCATCCCTTGCATATCAAAAGATCTATTCCTTTTTCTCTTTCAATCCGTGGTCATCGTCTTTGTAACAACTTTTCATCTCTTGACAAGTATATTAAAAACCTAGTTCAAAAGTTCCAAGACCAAAATTATCCTTCCTCTCTTTTAAAATCCCGTATAATCCCAGCGCACAAAACTTTCCAATGCAAACCTAAAACTTCTAATAAGAACTTCATTAACCTTGTTACTACTTACGTGCTTGGAATTGAAAGCATCAGACCTATTTTGAAAGAATGTCACGATACTTTGTTAATGCACTCATCTTTAAATACTTTTTCTAAATTTGTACCCCGCCTTACTTTTAGAACACCCCCTAAACTTAAAAGTATATTTCGCCGAAACCTATCTCCTCCAAATTTACCACGTCCCTCTTTGCTGGCTCATATCCTTGCCAACGCCCTAAATGTAAAACCTGTACGCTAATTATGCCTTGCCATTCATTCCACAGCCCTAATTTATCCAGGAAATTTGACATTTCTTCATTTGTTACCTGTTCTTCCAAGAACGTCCTATACATGTTATCTTGTAAGCTTTGCAAAGCATTTTATATTGGTTTAACTTCTACTGTTGTTTCGCTACGCATGAACAATCATAGACGTTCTGTTAAAACCAAGTCTCCCTTGCCGGTTGCCCAACATGCCTTATCTTACTATAAGGATTTTGATAATGCTTTTAATCTAACACTTATTGATGCGTTACCTACACAATGCTCTGAAAGTTTACTTAGATAGAGAAATGGCAGCTACATTTTTACATAAAACGCGTATACCACCTGGTTTAAATCTTAAGTATTTAATCCTCCCCCCCACACTCTCATTTCTAGTTTCATCTGTTTCCATGCATAACGTTACCTTCGATACTCAATATTTACTTTTATCACCGTCACAGGTGTTCTTGCCATAGAAGGACTCCACGAGTTCGAAATATAGCGATCTCAAGTGTGACTTTAAGTGTTTTACCATGTTGTACTGTTATAATTGCTGTTAATTTATAAAAAATATTATATTTAAAAATGAGAGTGCTTAAAAAAAAGTTTTAACCTTACAAATACCCAACGTCCTTAAATGAACTTCTTAAAGATTTATTAATGCATTTAGAAATTAGTTGCAAACCTTCAAAAACTTGTCACAATACATTCCTAGTATAAAAGTCCCTATTTCCTTGGCATGAACAATTTTTTCAGTGTAATATATCTGTGGTACAGTTGAGATACTTTGCTTTTATAGTCCAATTTATATGCTAGTAATCTAAAAATCAGACCCAGGGATTCAGGGAAAGTGAAGCAACGGTGCATGGAAGCAAAGTGGGCAGTTTCAACCTCGAGGGTAAAAGTCCACTACTCATTTATGCTACAGTTACAGCGAAACCTTACGGCCGTGTGGAATCGACGGGCTTAGATAATTGAAATATCCCATTCTTCCCAAAGGGAAAGGAACCGCACCCCGCGGGGGCTACGCCAGTTGCTCATCAATTGGGCTAATGTCTATCTGCATAACCCTTCCCCCAGTTTCATCAAATATGTACTGCATAGTCCTGTTCGTCTGCATTACATTTCTTTTTATATTACATATTTCATACGAAAGAATTGGTTACAACGTTGCGGTATTTAACTTCTATGAAATGTTGAACAGTGGTCTTACATCTGGAGCGTTGCTTCTCAATTCGCTGTGGCTCAAGTAGTTTAGTTTCTGAAGCGAAATTTTGTTTTGCACCCTCAAAAATAGTACTTCAAACTAAAGAGCATTTTATTTTTTACAGTTCTAAAAGGATTGTTATAAAGTATCTACAAACACATACACACAAATGTGTGGTTAAAGAAATCCATTTTCTTTCAGAATAGTCTTAAGAGAAGTACTATAGAAGACACTATGGCAGCATAATTTGCTTGAAAATTCAGAAAAACTAGTGCGATCAAGAATACATAGAATTTGAATGGCAGAGAAGGCTGTAGATGAACTAACGAATGGTAGACCTCTTGCACTATGGTCAACTCTCTGAGGTACTGAATCTATAGCTCGGATATGCCAGTCAAAACATTAAAAACTATGTATGAGGCAATGGTTACCTCCTCATTGTTATATGGAAATGAGGTTTGGGGATGGGATAAAATGGACAGTATAAATAAATTACATTGTGATTTCTCGAAACGACTCTTAAGAGTGGGAAGGGGACATCGAATTATGGTGTACTACTAGAAGTGGGATGCTGGGATGATGCAGTCTACAGTAAAATAAATGCATTTAAATACTGCCTAAGAATAATCAAAGGACAACAAAGAACCCTGAGGGCAATATCTACCGGAACCAATTAAATAAACATTCATTGTCCAAAATGGTGGGCGGCGGTTGTACAATGGTTTAAATGATATTTGGCAAGGGGTAATGAAACGGGTATGGCGTAGTGAAAAAGTTAATAGACAGCTGTTTGACATAAAACGGCAGGAAATAGATGCGCGATGCGGTGCAGATGTCATCTCTGTACATGCAGAGAGAAATTAAAATTAGATGGGGTAAAGAGACCTATATCATGGATCTATGTCATGAAACCGAGGCTGGAAGGCACGCAAGGTTGTTGACGAGGAAGACGGAAGCATTTGCCCATTATGCTCGGAACAGGAAGGTTGGGTGCACATTTTGGCTAAGTGTACACAGACAGAACATGCTAGGATAAGAATTTTCCCGGATTCATTTTTAAATTTCAGGTTGGCGTGTTGAGACTTAACTGTAAATAGACAAAACTGGCTAACCTGGGCATTTTCATTAATGAAATAAGTAGTTTTAGGGACAAGAAATTTCTATAAACGTTGTACATAATCATTAATATTCATATAATTTATATATCAGAATTATTGTATTTATGTTTGTTTCATGTGTGTGTTTCTGTGTATACGTTCTTGTTAATGTTGTTTTCTTTTGTTAGAATTAATTTCAAAAATGGCTTATTTTATAAGAACATGCACGGTATGACTTTGATATGCAATATATGCCTAAATAGTTTAACTGGAATAATAAATACTACTAATGCTACTAGTAGACTGTGGAACGAAAAGGAGAAACTTCAATTCCCCCCTTTTGACATATGAATGAAGGCTTTCCAATCTTTTCCTCTTAATCCATTTTATGGTCAAATGAGACCGTCTGGCCTAGATATATGTATTTATCCACATACTGAATCTCTTCGCCATTTATTTCTATTGTCCTTTTTGTGCGCTGGTCATTATTTTAGTTTTAGTGTAATTCATCGCGAGACCAATAGGATTGCTGTATTCGTTTAGTTCTAGAAGCATCTTTGTAAGTCTTGGGGCGTTCTCGAGAACAGTATATCATCCGCGAATCTTAGTTGGTTAGTTATAGTTGTCTGAAGACTTCTTCCAGAGAGCAGGTGAAGAGTTTAGGGGAGATTGGGTCGCCTTGTCTTACACCCCTATTTAAATTAAAAGCTTGTAATGAATGACTCTTGTTTAATTATTATGTGAATAATAATAATAATAATAATAATAATAATAATAATAATAACGTTTTTGTTCAATTGATATTCAGTTGTCATTAGTTCTCTAATCAAATGTGATTAACGTAATATTAGATACCAATGCTACTAATGCATAGCCAATGGTTAGATCTATGTTACACACTAATTAGCCTGAATTAACTACTTACAGTTACTCTTGTTCTTGTCAGCGGTATATGATATACTGTTAACCATATTTTTATTTATTCCGTCTTCTATCCCTACTTGGACTCCATCAAATAACAGTTTAAAATTTTCGCCACACGTTACCCAAATCTGCAGATTTTTATACCCGATATACGAATTTTTATAGGGAAGAGATTTGGCAACGCTGCTTGACCATTCTAATGGTATCCTTTAGGTAGCATTTAGAGTTGTAATAAGTATGTGGTAAGAGGGTCTCACATATCAATTCATTGTATTATTTGTATGTTTCCTTCCAGGATGTTACGAGTTTTATGAAGGCTTAGAATCTTGAGCGTATCCTTTATGTCCAGCCACACGCTAAATTAATTATAAAGAAGTACTGTAAGGCATACGGCCCAGGTTTGGTTGTGGCAATATTTTAATTGTGAATTGAACATTGTAGAGTACAAACCTGAGAGAAATACAGGGAAGGGATGATTGTGAAAAGAGTTCGGAACATATCGCGAGGTCTAACACGCGATGTTGATCGTAAATTATATGCTTATATACCTCATTACCGCCACAGGTGGCCGAGGTCGTTAAGGCGCGAACTCGTGAGCGGGAGATCTGGGGTTCGAATCTTTCCAGGACCGTCCTCCCTGGCTGAGGTTTTTTCCAGGTTTTCTTCAGTCCTCATAAATGGCAAATGCCCGGGAGTTACCCTAAACTTACACCTGGAACGTTTCATTCCTTGAAAAATTCTTTCCCAATATATCATCTCATGTAAACACTATTAAAAAAAAGATTGTAAGATATATAACTACTATATTTGTTCTTCTATTCTACAGGTGGAAAGAATAAAAGCTATTACTACATAATAAATGTAATAAAATTTATTTCAATTTAATAATCGATATCCTTCGATATCTTTTCCATTAATTGTAGCGTTTTTTCGGAAATTAAAGTTTAATTTTTTTTAATAGTGTTTAACGCCCGTTTTTTCTACTCAGGTACCACAGGCGGTGAACACTGATGATACATAAAATGAAATCATATATTGGGAAAGGCTTTTTTTTAAGGAAGGAAACGTTCCAAGCTTAAGTTTAGAGTACCTCTCCGGCATTTGCAATTTATGAGAACTGAGGAAAATTCCGGGAAAACTCAGTCAGCGAGGTTTGGTCCTCGTGGGATTCGAACCCCAGAACTCCCGCTCACGACTCCGCGCCATAACGAACTCGGCCACCTGTGGCGGTTTAAAGTTTAATGCAAATTATTTGTATTCGTGTAAGATTTAATATTACCGGGAGGATGTTTATTGTAATGGCACGAATTTAAGCAGTTATAGTATTATAGATGGAAATAATTCTTTAACATTAACGTGTGTATGATATTAATTGGAAAGAAAGAATCACTATTGTGTTATCCAAGCACGGAATCACGAATATTTCTCCAGGATGTATAGAACCACATGAGAGGTTCGTGGTTCCGTGCTTCGAGTACACGGTAGCTTAGTTAGATGGAGCGTCAGCACGGCAGGCTAAAGAGATCCGTGATTCGAGTCCCGGCCGTGACCGGAATTTTACAAGTGTGATTCTTTCAGTGGGTCAATCTTTCTCGAGTGGAGAAAAAGCATTTTCTTTAATATAATACACAAATAATGGTTTATTTCATTTCCGTATATCTTGCAATTCACAAATTACTCCAAATCATGAAAAACATTAGAAATAAAAAGTTTAGACTTAACTCAATTAGCTCAACCAGTCAGAGACAACAAACTAAGTGATAAAACAATATCCCAGTTTTATTTTCAAGACAATTTCCCAAGAAAAAACATTTCCTACGGGAGATGCCTGGTTCTGCTGAAATAGGGCATTTCTTTGGTGTTCTCCAGAGGTACTGCTGGAATACAATGGCAGCTTGTGACGGACCGGCCAGGGAACGTGTTCTGTGTTTTTATGTTTTCAGCGCTAGAGAAATACAAAAGAATTCAGACTTCGCCACAGATAAAGTAAGGCCAGTATCATCCGAAAGTATGTTGGTTTCTATAAATGCAATTAAGGTCTAACGATCTCCTAGACTGTTCAGGAAGGGGTTGATAACAAACTCCTGATAAAGCTTCCTGCACAGTGCAGACACAATGTATTATAATTTTGTACAGAACTCGCTAAAATTTAGAGAGAACAAATTAAAATCTATAGTTTTTTTATATTTATAGTAGTGGTTCTTTAATGTAATACAGTTTTGGTTACATTTTATCAAGTGTAGGAGCAAGGAGCAATTATGTATGAGACGGTTTTATTTTATTAGTTTTTACACGCACACACACACACACACCAATTTCGCCCGTGCGCACACGCATATAAATGGTTAGGTACAATGAAGTACCTCTAACTTATTTGATCGTCGCCGTACCAGCGTATGGGTAGAGGAAAAAAAAACAACAACCTCAGTATAACGATAGTATATCCCGTCTGAACGAAACAATTGCAATTTTCAGGTGAGGGTTGCCGTGAACGCGATTTGCTCGTCTTGCTGCCTGGCCAGTCCGCTTAAGGAGTGTCAGAATACAGTCAGGACATAAATACATCAACAAATGTTAGGAACTTAATAAAATATAATTACCAACAGCATTATTAAATGTACTTTTTGTGTAATATATGCGGTTAATCCAGAAGTGTTGGTGGAATGAAATCAAAGAAACAGAAGAACGAGAAAAAAGCGAATAAATCTCGATTTTATTCGTCAAATGCCATTCTATAGCACTAAAATTCGCATTTCGATCTCCTATCATATGAAGCTACTGCTACCCGGAAATTTGTGAGCTATATAACTGAATCTATTTTTTCTACGCCAAAGTATTTGCTAAAAATTTAAAAAATATTTATTGAAAATGAAAGGAAACATATGAAAAAATGTGAAACATACACTCACTAATTGCAGTTAAATTTTATATGTAGAAAGTTGATTGAAACTACAATGAACAACAAATTTAATTTCCAAATTGTCCATCACAGATCTTTGCTTATGGGGGAATATATTGCTTTATATTACACGATGATTAGCTAGAGGCACATCAGTCACTTCGCTTAGTTTCGCCTTCCAAAGCCACTGATTTTCTGATGCACATATTATTTCCTTAGAACTATCGAACCTAAGATCGCGTTAAATTGCTCTTTCAAGTACTACATTTCTTTAAATTAATTATCTGAGTCATGAAATCAAATGTTATTATGTTGTGAATATCTCAATTGAAGAACCATCGTCTTTATTCACTTCAGTTACCACAGATGCACAAATTTAAAATTGACCTGCACACGCATTAAGCCAGGAATCCCGGCGTATAGGAGGCAGTGGAAAATTGGAATTTTTTCTGAAAATATCATTCCGTATTAATTATTATTATTATTATTATTATTATTATTGTTGTTGTTGTTGTTGTTGTTGTTGTTTAAGGGCGCCCGACTACGATGGTCGTTAGCGCCCGAGAAGATTAAAAAATAATTTCCAAGAAAAACAACAAAGCACAGCCACAAATAAAATTGCAAAAAAAAAACGCTAATTCATACAAAAAGAGTTAACGCTAGTTGGCCATTAACTCCAAAAAACCCTCAGCTGAGGATGAAAATGGTAATAAAAAAAATACAAATGCAAATGCAAATCAAACGGAACAGGCCTTCAAAAGCAATGATCTCGTCCGCTAAAATATCAGCATCAGCGGTAGGTAAGCACAGTGAAATTCGAAGAGGTGCCAGCTGGCTACATTGTGTTAAAAGATGGCGCACGGTAATGATTGGGTTGGCTTTCCCACAATGCGGACAAGATGAAGCAGGCTCAACTTTTAAAAATGTGACGATGACTAAAATAAAAACACTCCATTAGCCAATACATTAGAACTAAAGGGTCATCGAGAAGTCGCTCAGCAGCCATTCTATAACCAAGATTTCACTAGAAAAGCAAATTCGGATTGCAGCACTGGCCGCAAGTCGAGTGTATTGTTGTTGTGTTCACTTAACCACCAAATCAAGCACACACTCTTAAGTCGAAACCTTAGCAACGGTGGGCGGATTACCTACTAAAATCGTTAATGAAGGAAGGAATGTCAGAAATGTAGAAGTACCAACTCTCTCCTTGCGGCCCATATCGCTTGAGTGCGGGGGAAATTGTCGATGCCCCGTTGTTTCCTCGGATCAACACAAGAAGAGATAAACCAGGTAAAAGGAGCAGATTTGCGCCCCTGAAGTTTATTCTACCGAAGCCGAACACTATTCCTTATTGATGTTATTTTTCCCGTTTTACACTAACTTGTCCACACTAGGATTGTTTCATGCAATCTAAGCAAGGTGTGAATGAAATCTTAGGATAGCTTACATAAAGGTTCTTCAACATTTCCCATCATATACGTATGTCACGGCAAGATCAGAAACAATATATTGTCATTATGCACACCATGGACCACAAGATCTGCAAATGTTCATAGATTGTATTATCAATCGTTAAGTGATTTGCAGTTGACATATCTTTACAGGCTATCACGAAAGTATATACGCAGGGTAGCTTTCCCACATTACCACGATATTTTCATTAATGCACACATACCGCCACGGGTGGCCGAGGTCGTTAAAGGTTGTGAGCGAGAGGTCTGGCGTTTGATTTCCACTAGAACCACCCTCCCTGACTGACGTTTTTTTAAGGCTTTCCTCAGTCCTAATAAATGGCATTGCCGGGAAGTACCCTAAACGTAGGCCCTGAACGCTTCCTTTCTTTAAAAAAAATACTCCTTTCCCAGTTATCATTTCATTTCATTTCATGTATCATCAGTGCCCACCGCCTGTGATGCCTCAGCAGTAAAAAACGGGCATTAAACATTATTAAAAATTTTTGCTAATCCTGATTTTTATATTAACATACCCAATGTTTCAACATTTATTCCTAGAACTTAGAACTTTTATGAGGATATTTTTTATTTTACAAAGACTATACAGCCGAAACAACTTATTTACGTAAATTTGAATAATACTGTAAACTTTTTGAGACATTGGGGGAATAGTGCATACAGCTAGCCAAATTGTACTGCACCATGAGTAGTAAACTGCAATACGTAGTGATTTTAGTCATATTTAATTCACCGAGCTAAACATTATAAATTAAATGATCTTACAGTACTGATTCTGCAAAACCAATACAAGGAACATCGACTCTTAAAGTGTTCTGAAGAATTAGTAGTGACCAGTGCGAAATATTAATATATTCTGATAACCAAATTAGTACCTTGAAGTGGGTATTCGTGATTTCCTCATTCATAGCTGGAAGAACGAAATCCAATATCTCACCTCCCTACATTTTAACAACATATTTTTATACAGTGAGGTTCTTTTAGTAATAGACTTCTGAGAAAAGCTGAATGCAATCGTCAAACCAGAAAAAGGAGATAAAAGTCGCCGCGTGGATAGTTAATAATATTTAAATTTTTGTTGAATAAATATATTTAAAACTGATAATATTCAGCACTATTCTGTGTTATAAGATATGTATAAAATGATGTTCCTCAGCGGCAATATGTTGCCGGTATCTGTAAGAAATTTATGTATTTCCTCCAACTTTTTTTCCTTAAAAATACGGTGGTTAGGAATATGTTTCTAGTAACTTTTCAATAAGTTGGCGAACAGGTTCTCTACGTGGAACACTGCTGCCACAATATTTTCTTGCGATTTACTTACCACTTTTGCTTACATTAGTACCATTCTTTTATGTAATAGAATAACTAGCCCACAATGAAACCCCTCAAATTAACTACAAGCTGCTACCTGCACGTGAATTATACGGTCCCATCCTAAATGATAAAATTTCCATGATTTAATTGTAAGTCAGACTTGTTTTGAACATGCTGTTTTTATTAATCCTAATGTTTATTTTGATACTATTTACCATACTGTAGCGGTGTTTAGGTCAAAGATCAAACCTGACTACCTGAAATATATAAAATAAATTATGGTATTTTGGCGGCGCTCATTAGACACGAATTGCACAAACGAGGACAAGAAATCAAAACAGCGTGTGAAAATACTTTTATGATTTTACAGTGAAATAAATTGGTTTATAGGAAAGGCAAAGCAGAGCGATTTTTGCACTTAAAAAAAAAAGAACCTCTAAATTTGTTCTTACAGAAGAATCATTAGCAACGGAAAATTTCAATAAAAAGGTGAAGTTCATTTATTTGCAGTGACAGGTTCCATATATGTCCCAAAGATCTCACTTGATTCACCGGAATAAAATTAAAATTTTTGAGCGAATGTTTTAAACACTTTCAGCATGGCGTTCCAAATTCCCTCCTATCTGCCATGGTGTCATTTGATGATGCGTTCGGTTTTTACAAGCCTCCTATAGTAAAGACGTAACCACTTGATGGAATGAAGGAAGATGCCTTGCCAGAGAACTTACATATACAAGGATAGGTCCATAATTTTCCGGCCTCACCGATAAGGATTATCGCCGTCACAAAACCCTTACCTGGTGTCATAACTTATCTGTTAGGTAAAAAATTGCAACTGTAACTTCTGATCTGCTTTGTTCAGTTGCTCAAATATAGTTGCATAAAGAGGACTAAGTGCAGAAGATTGTGACACGTTCTTCTCAAAAGAAGGATTTACTTCTAATAAAATTAAACAGCGATTGGACTTTGTATATGGGGAAGCATCCCCCTCCTATTCTACCGTAAAAGAATGGGTCAAACTGCTTCCAATGGGTCGAGAGAGCATCGAAGACCAAGAGCGTGCAGGTCGGTTCTTGGAGGTGCTCACTCCTGAAAACATCGCTCTTGTGGAAAGAGAAATTAAGAAAGACCGGCGGCTCAAAGTTACAGAAATGCAACGTATGGCCTTCGAATTATTCATGAACATTTAAACATGAATAAGGTTAGTGTAAGATGGGTGCATAGACTTTCCAATAGCAGCAACGAATCAACTGCTGTCAGACATTTTTGGAACTCTGCCCTGGCAACGAGAGAGAAGTTCTGCAAACCATTGTTACAGGAGATGAAACTATGGTCTTCTACTATGATCCCTTGTCCAAAAATGAATCAATGGAGTGGCATAAACCTGGTGAGGCAGCGCCTCTAAAGGCCAAGGTCACTCACTCAGTCAACCAAGACGATCATGGCTACAAGCTTTTGGCATTGTGAAGGAATACTCTTATTGACTTCAAGGAGAGGAACATCACATTAAATGGGGTGTACTATGCTGACCTACTACACAGACTACGTGCTTCCATCAAAGAGAAAAGGCGAGGAAAGCTGAGTGATGGTGTGCGCCTTCTTCACGACAACGCGCCTGTGCACACAACTCTTGTTGCAAAGGAAGCTATGAAGAAATGTGGCTTCAAGGAGATCGACCAATCACCCTACAGCCCAGATCTAGCTCCCAGTGACTATTTCCTCTTCTCAAAACTCAAGAAGTACCTTCGAGGAAGGAAATTCTAAGTATGACGAAGAAGGGATGGGTGCTATGTATGCCCATTTTGCAGACAAGACTTCTATTTGGGGGGGGGGGTTAAATGTTAATTCAAATATGTGAGAAGTGTATTGCAATAAAGGGTAACAACTATATTGAAAATGTGAAATATAGTTTTTGTCTTTATCATACCTAGAAAATGGTTAGGCCGGGAACTTATGGACCTACGATCATTTTCATTCAGAAACTGAGTTTGGTGGACTTAGTGCTTTTCCAAAAAGTTCGGCAATTGTAACAGAATAAAATATAAAAATGTACAAGGGATAAGAAGTACGTAACTCTTGGTTCCACAGAGAAGAACGGAAATAGAAAGCAAACTCTATATCATTATGTTAAACACTTCCATGTTGCAGGTGTAAATAAAGAAATAGAAACTTAAATGAATAAAATACATTTAGAATTTATATGTGTTTCTTTATCAGGATATTACACTTTTTTTTCGGGGTGTACTCATTATGAAAAAAATATTCATGTACATATAATTCCGGGCCTTAATGATTAAAACTCTGTGTAGTAGCTTTTACCCAGCTACTATCTCTGTATCTTTAAATTTGCGTAAACCTTAGATTTGGCCGATAACGTTCTGAGCTTCATTCATCCGCGTTCACACAGTAGAATGTGTTCTGCTTTACATTTTCTGTGGAAGTAAATTACCTTTTCTCCCTTCAAGGGCAGCTCAATTTTCGTCTTATCTTACGGATGTCGTGTCTGACCCTTAAACCCGGAAGTTATCAGGCATAAACACTTTTAATGAAAGATAATTTGATTACTTCATCGTAAGAGCTTCATTTTATGTATATTTCATACATACTATGCAAATGGTCAGCTATTGTACTGGACTCTCATTTGTATTTATCAGTCCATTAATCCAACCGACTTATCTACCAGGAGGTTATGTTACATACAGGGCAAAATGTTAGTAAAATTGCCTTTATTTTCTAATCAAATCTATCTGAGTAGTTGTGACTGCAGTAGGTAATTTTTCTGAAGAAAAAAGCCCACGCATTGTCGTTTTCATTATAGTGCCAAGCGGCCTAGAACGTAGAAGACAATGGAAGAGCTCTGATTTGTTTATTTACGGACGCTCTTTAACATCACAATTCATGAACGTCCCATTCTATTCAGGGCGTGAAACGGCCGACAAATTTTGCTCAGAGGTCTACAAAAGCTCTGAATAGAGAATGCTGGGTCGTAGATAATATTTTATACCTATGTTGAAGCGATTTGCTCAAAATACAAGGGCAGTGCTCTGGTAAAAACAGGTGTAAACTGCATTCAATTGCCGCCAGAGTAAAAATAGTTATTTATTATGGAAAACGATAGGCTAATTCCGAATACTGTAAATATAAGATGACTCAAAAGTTTCTGTCAATTTCAGACCAGACTTTTGAAATGAACATATTGTAAACAAATATAATCACCATCACTATTGAAAGCCTTTTGCAAACGAGGTGGAAATTGATCAATTCAATTGTGATAGAACTCCTTAAGGAGAAAAGCCAAAACTTCATTCATTGCAGTTTCTGGCTCGGTAAAGTTTGGGGAAATGATTATTAAAAAAAAATTAAAATACGATAATCGATAGCACTGTCTGAAGAATATGATGGGTACACTGGTCCCGCAACCAAAACGGATAATGGTTTCAAGAGCTACCTTAGCTGAATATGTTCTTGCATTAGCAAAATTATATATAATTTTGCTATTCACGAGTGAGGATTCAATTTTCTGCTGTTCATGTTGGTTAGAGTACATAATACAGTTAATTGTTTGATCAGCGGTTTATGATGCATAATAATCCGCACACAATCCATCACACACATAGCACAAACTTCCTTTAGTGCAGTGGTGGTTTCGGTTGTTTGGATATATTCATGAGCTACCAACCAGCGATGACGACATTTTACAATGTTATAGAGATCCACTTCCGATTTCATGTCAGCAACCTATGAAGGAAGGGATCCTTCTGTTGATAGGACAACAACGCAAATCACATATCAGCTCTTCTGAGGCATTATTAACTCGTGCGGAGTCCAGCGAACTAGTTGATATCCCTTTTCCCAGCTGCTGAAGATGGAACCTCGCGGTTTTTGCACTGACGTTGAATTGCGTTCCATGTTCTAAAAAATCTCCCTGTTGTTCGCTTCAAAAGTCGCTAATGGAACCTCGATGCTCGTTGTTGTTGGTTTTCCTGTCCGGTTTATTCTTGAGACTTTCGTTGCCTTCTTGGAACTCCACGTATCATCTTTGCATCGTCCGTTCATTCACAACATCAACAGTGAAGCTGTGATATATTGATTTTTATTTGTTTATTTATGGACGCTCTTTAACATCACAGGTCATCAGCTCCCCATTCTATTCAGGACGGGAAACGGCCGACAAATTTTGCTCAGAGGTCTCTTCTTTCAGGCTTGAGGTTCTTTTTCGTGCCGTAAATGTACGACACGGGAACCACGGCTTTACCTCCCTTCCGAAGGAAGCCATATTTACGATTTTTACGCCCGAAAAAATCCATCGATTCTGACCAGATTTGAACCCGCGTTCTTGGTTTAGGAGGCAAGTATGGTTATCACTATACCACCAAGACTTACAAGGTCCGGTATATTTTCCGCGCCGCTTTAGTTGCATTGTTCCTCAGTTTAAATTCAGTTCGTATGATCATCTTCTGGACGCTTGACCCTACTTCTCAGAATACTGGCTAACACTAGGGAATACAAATATTCTTAACCGTAGAGTGAATCTCGGAGCTTCTAGAGCTCCAGTGCCGAGTCACTCCCGAGCGATTGCAGAGAAAGCCGAAGGTAGTGTGACGTTCAGAGATATAACTAGATAATAACACTCTCAAGCACCACGGCATGATAGCTCAGACGGCTTGAGTGCGGTGTCATAGTTGTGAAGTTAGTGGTTTTGATTCTCATATACGGAGTTTTTTTCTGCAGTAGTAAAAGGACTTTACAACCATTACAATGTGTCATCGTTAACAAAGTAGCGTGCACATAATGCGATATAAATTGATATTTACACTGGAATTAAAGGAGATATGCCCTATTATAGTGGTTTACCCGCCCCTATCAATTTATATTTACGAAAAGGAGGTGAGCGTAGCCACCAGGCCGTAGCGAGCCGCAGCAAACCAATGTGTACACAGTTTTCTAGGATTTATCCGAGATTAGTGTGTGTAAATGCATTAATTGCGAATTCCAATAAAAGGGTATTTTACCTGCCTACATTTAGCACACAATTCCCTATTAATTTTTATTTAAAAGTTATGGAGGACAGCACATAGGTTAATTATGTTTATCAAAAAATTATAAATGGAACAGTTTCACTGCTGGGGCTGCTGGTGCGCTAGAGCAGTTAACAGCGCTTGGCGCGGGACAGAAGCTTTAGCAGCATATGCTTATTTATCTTTTGGATTAGTTTTATTAAGATTTTGAATTTGTGTATTAATGATTACCGAATGCACTTTACGGGTAACGGTAAAAGTAGAAATTGAACCTACTAACTTAACAATTGACCTTAAGTTTGTTTATTACGCACCCAATTGTTGCCAACGCTTGAAATTTGAGTATCAGGAAAGTTGTATATAAATTGTAATTATATAATCAGAGCGTACTGAAAAGGTTTGCTTTTGCAAGTAGTTAATATTTTATCTAACATTTGAAATATGGAGAAGTGTGTCCAATGATATAGAGAGGGCTACGTTATAATTCTATAATATCATAAAAATGTTTTTGTTCTCTCAGATTTTGTAATATTCGCATATACATAACATTTATATTTATTCGATTCATATAATTATTAACTGAAACCCTTTAATATGAATCACATTTAGAACGAGCGAGAGAGGTATAAATTTCATTTGGAGAGTGAAAGGATACTTTAAAAAGCATTAGTAACAAATCAGATTATAGCATACGCAATGCCAGCTCACATTTCCAATCGACGTTCGGTGTTTTGCAGATAGATGGCAATTATGTAATTAATTTTCAACGAGAGTGCCAGCAAGCGCAGGTTTAGCGTTTGGCACCAGGAATTATATAATAGGAAGAAGAATATTCGGATAATGCGTTGTCTTTCCCAATTTTCACGTCTTTACTTGGTGATGATGATGATGATGATGATGATGATGATGATGATGACTACTACAATAATAAGCAAACGGAATGTTTCAATACATTGATTACACAATTTTCTCTTTAAGTTGAAAATGAGAAAATATTTTTATGCTTTAAACACTTTTTGCTTCACAAAATTATACTAGGATACACGATTTTTACCTCCGGGACAATAATGTATGTTTTTTGCTCATTTTGATACATTTAGTCCTTTAAATTATCTTATCAAGTCTCAGCTTTATTAATATTTTATCCCTGACTAATGTAATAGTATATGTACGGTATATACTAAGCCTTTGTTACTTACATGTTGTAGAATTTATACTAAATAAATCATTATATTTAGTTTACCCTAAACGCATTGTGTGTGTCAAACTTTAGCGGAAGTCTCTTGGGAGGGGATGTTTGTATTGAAAAGAAGTGTTAATCTTAGAGATAAATATACTGATAAACGTATTATTACTTATTTTAAAATTGTTCTGAGTGAAATTTTATTTTGGAGTTTTAGTTTGATGATTTAGTGTAGTGCTGTTATTCTTTGAGGTAAGGTAGTGGTGTGCTATTTGATCAATTTAGTCACTGTTTCTGTCTTCAGCACTGATAAAAGTGAGAGATGTCCGTACGAAACTAACATCCAGATAATTTTTGTTATGTTCGTGGAAAGTTCATACCGAAATTCCAAGGGAAAAATCATAAAATTACAAAATCAGGTTACTTTTACTACTTTGGTTGCAAAATGTGGGTATCAAAATACTGTTAAACTAATTTGAGAAAGTGTTTATATGGGAATTAAAATACTTTGGCGTAAAAAATAAAATCACATGCAAGACTGTTATTTCTATAAGATAAAAATATCAATTTAATAAGAAAACAAAAGCCAATACTATTTATCCAAATGTGCCATTAGCAATTAATTCGGTCCCTCATAGGGAAAATTTACCTCAAAGTAATTTAAAGAAACTGATAGTAATAGCGTAGATAATTCAAATAAGCCCTTAAGCTCAAGTGATTCAACTAGAAATGTGATAGGGTTGTTCGATCAATTAGGCTTAGATGGCTTAGTGGGGATTTAAATTTGGAGAAAAAACAAGCAGAGATCTTGGGCTGAGACTGCAACCGCAGAAATGCTTGCTGAAACTGCCAGTATTACAGTCTATAGAAAACTGCATGATTTATTTCCCAGTTTGACAGATGCAAAGCTAAATAAAGATAAACGTTAATAAAATATATTGGAATATAATCAAAGTCGTCGGGATTCCGCAATTCGTTTCTGAAGTGGTTTCTGAACAGGGACAGTAATTCTTAGTGCAAGAAAGCCACCAGGCAACAAGCATTTTTAGCACCTATGAAGATGTGTTATGTTTCTCCTAATGTTTTAATACTTGTTTATTGCTGTTTTGACTAACAATACCTTACATTGTTCTAAAAATTACAAATGTCACTTGCATTCAAACTGTAAGTTGTCTTGGATAACTATTGAACTCAGGTCGATAGGAAAAACCCGCAGTCAGCTCAGTGTATTTTGGACTCGATAACATTAAGAGCAAATAAAAACGAAAAAACGAAAAAAAAAAAAAAAAAAAAAAAGATATTCATATAAATATTACTTTTCATATTTATAATATATTTTATTATTAATACTGCCTCCAGTTGTTGTTACCTAATTTGTTTAATATAATTATGCATTAATAAATACTGAGGGTGCCCAGAAATGTAGACACTGTCACAGTAGATATCCATTTAATATATATCAAATATGGGCCAAAAATAACAGTAATATGCAGTATGATGTTCGGTAAACAGATGTGACTCACATTACGTTATGTTAGTGTGGCTACAACAAAATGGAGCCGAGATTATCGTTTGAATAGCGGAAAGCAATTATGAAGGTGTATTGGAAAACCGAGAATGTTGTTGAAGTTCAAAGGCAATGGAGAGGTGTGCACAGAAAAGAACTGCCAACGTGAGTAACAATTACACGCATTAGAGATAAATTTGAGACTCGTGGTACCGTATACTGCAGAAAACCAGCTACACTGGCAGCACTTCGGGAAGAAATTGAAACTACATGTGCCGCAATCGCTGAGGACACTTTCGCAAACGTTGCTCAATTAATAGTGCAACGTACTCAGAAGTGTATCGACGTCGATGGTGGGTATTTTGAGCAACTGTTGTAACTGTATAAAAGTCAAAGATGATTGATTAGTGCTCATCATTTTCTGTTTGTGTGAATTCAGAGTTATGTTAACATAGTGTTTTCTTTGCTTGAAGTGGGCATACATTTTTGTACCCTCTATACAGGTATAATATATGTCTGCTTATTTAAAACGGTAGAATGCGTCTGTAATCCTGTAACTTTCTTACGATTAAGTTTATAGAAAGAAAGCTTACGTTTGTCTAAGGGAACTTCTGTTCATTTGTCCCACTTTGGTTTCTATGACAACCGTAAAAATGAATAGCTGTTCAAGTTATTTTAAATGAGTTAATATGTCTCTTTAGTATATTCTTTTTGTAAAGATATTTGCTCTTTACTGATTTTTCTATGAATGTACTTGCAATTTTAGTATGTTCGAGTACAATTGAAGACATAAACCCTTAAAATGGAACAGGTAGCATTGAGAAAATCAACCTACCACCCGTATCTTAATAATCTGGTTAAAGAAAAAGCGGTTTAGGAATGATAAATTGAGTTTAAAACACGATAATTGTGTTCTGACTGTTTATTCGCTGCCGCACAAATAAGAAAAGCATTTAAAATTTTAATTTACCACCTATATTGGCCCTACAGACTGTAAAAAATAAGATGCCAAAGTATGCACTGTAATGACTTAATATAATGGTTAATAATATCTCATTATTTTGTAAGAAAAATATACATTATTTTAAACTTATAATTATAAATATTTGTTGTGATTTAAAATGTAAATCGGCATTTTTTCTTGAATTCAGGGGAAGTGGGCCTACATGAAACAAAATTGTAACGAAACCAAATAGCTCAGTATTTTAACTAAAACTACCTGTGAAAGTATATCTTATGTGAAAGATAAACATACGACAAAAATGGAGAAATTTAACTACATTTAAGAGGCACTGGGGCGTCACTAATAGTTATGGGCATAGTTATTTATAAAAGTTTTGTGGTACCAATATTCTGTCATTGGCTTAATAACAGAGCAAACATTACAAACAGTACAGACGCCGATTTAAGAATTGTTTTTAGCTCTACTCTATAGTCCATAAAACAACAGTTTCAATACACTAGATAAAATTAGAGAGTATAACATAACAGATGGAACATATGTATCTATTAAATAAAAATATACTGATAGGGCAAGCATCAGGTAAATTAATTAAAATGTAGCTTGAACAGTTTATAAGGTTTTTACTAGCATTTCGTCGGTCCTGGTGGTGTAGTGGTTACCATACTTGCCTCCTAAACCCAAGATCGCGGGTTCGAACCCGGCCAGGACCGATGGATTTTTTCGGGGCGTAAAAATCCTAAGTATGGATTCCTTCGGAAGGGAAGTAAAGCCGTGGGTCCCGTGTCGTACATTTACGGCACGAAAAAGAACCTCAAGCCTGAAAGAGAGGCCTCTGAGGAAAATTTGTCGGCCGTTTCACGCCCTGAGTTGAACGGGACGCTGATGACCTGAGCTGTTAAAGAGCGTCCATAAATAAATCATTCAAAAAAAAAAAACTAGCATTTCAATACTGAATCGCATTTCGTTGAAGATGTCAAGGAACTAGAGTAATAAAAATGGGCTGCATTGTATTATTGAGGGATAATCTAAAGAAAAATAATCGCTATTTGAATTGTTCGATTATTTTGATAATAATTAGATTATATAATGAACAGATTGGTTTCCAAATGAAGGTAAATAAATTAGGATGAAATTAATGATTACTCTTTTGAATGAAAATTGCATGGTAGTAAACTGCAAACAACATATACGGACACAGGTCATGAGATCGTTGTAATTTCAAACTTAAAAATTGCTGATTAAAAAGACATGCTCATAGGATCTGCATTATATAAGGTAAACAGTTCAATGTTATTTTGCACATCCTTA
The DNA here is from genome assembly GCA_030762175.1 of Metallyticus violacea. NCBI lineage: Eukaryota > Metazoa > Arthropoda > Insecta > Mantodea > Metallyticidae > Metallyticus > Metallyticus violacea. Next base: position 123,320,885 of record CM060831.1, read on the forward strand.
ACTGGCCACGCAATCAATGTTGTAGTACTAGCAGTAAAGAAGTTTAAAAATACATGAATAAATAAGCAGAAAAGATAAGGATACAAAGTGGAAATAACTTACACTCCCTTACATATATGTACAAATAGTTTCAAAAAAACGTTGTGTTTCCCTACACCCCTTTCCGGCTATCCCCTTATACCGATCTGAGCTGTATGTATCATTTTGTTTAAAAATGTACCTACTCCGTCCTGCTCCTTCCTATCTGCCACTGCCACTGCCCTCTCCCTCCATCAACAAACGAGGCCGGTAGATATCTCTTTCTCCATTGTTCCCTCCCCTTACAATACGCCAGAGTATGTTCCAAGATTATTTCTGTGTACATATAGGTCAGATTTCGTATCCTCTCTGTCTCTTACTTTAGTTATCCGCCACGCGCATAACCTAAACCAAGCGAGACCAGATTGCAGAGTTTGATCCATCCATCTGACTGTGCGGCAATCAATGTAGTTTACGGGTATAGCTGCGAAATAATCGATATTAATATACTCGCTTGCCAGTTTATTATAACAACTGATTATTTTTTTCGAACGAAAGTAATCATTTTTCATATAGAAGCTAAACTAACGTTTATATTTCAAGTGAATGAACAGATATACAATTTTCAAGTGTGTTAACCTTTTCATTCAATTCATAATTTGAAAATCAATAATATAATAGAAAAATGTTTATGTACAAATAATAATAAACTGCGTTATAACCAAAATAATAATAAATCAAGAGAAATGCAGCATAGTAAAAACAAGTTAAATGCACCTACATCAGAGGCGGGTAAAATTTCAAAAACTCCACATTTATTTTTATATACTGTATGTGTTACGTTATTGATTGTTATAATGTCTGCATTATTTAAAATTAAAGTAAATATTATACCATCACTATATATGCTTACAATAGTGAGAGAACATAATCGCTGAGATAATTACCAAATGTTGTCAACCACTAATGTAATTTTAAAATGTCACTGTTAATGAGAAGACGTTCCGCTTCTACAGTTGTATAATGTAACACAAAGTGAAATAAACAGGCGACATGCAGACTACTAATATTTAATTCCACTTTTAAAGTGTAATATTAAGTAGCGATTAAATAATTAATAAAAAGTGTCAAGTTAAAAAACAACAATTCTCATGTTGGTAACAGATCATGATGAGAAGCTTTCCTCACTTAAATGACCTACAATGGGGAGCAGGGAAAGCCGCAAAGATAACTGCCAGGCAACTAATGCATTGTTGCAATAATACTGCTGCCAAGCGATGAGCTATTGATTCTTAATAATTGTGATTTAAAACTTAAAAATTGAAGCCAAAGAGTATAATTGTTCAACTAGTTTTATTATTATTATTATTATTATTATTATTATTTGGAGTTTCATTGTTGTCCCTGGTATCTTAAGAAGAAAAGCGGTTGTTTTACTTGATGATATTTTTTCATATGTGAAGCAATGGATTATGTTGTTTGGAATATTTTTCGATTTCACATTAATCGGATGAGTTTAATTTAATTAATCGCTCAATCGCTATGTGCGCACTAGACATTTTTCAAACATATAGTCTCGACGATCAGCAAACGTAACCCTGTTTATTTCAAACTAAAGAATTTTGTAAAAAAGAAGCTTTATTTTGTCAGTCTTGTAATATTACAGAACTAAACGACAATTTAACATACTCTGTTAAAGGCCAATAATGATATAGAAAATAAACGGTTGTCCTTAGCATATTAAACATGCTTTGAACAAGTTGTTAATTTCAAACAGTTCCTAATACTTTAAACAATATATATGATTCTGTAAGAATATGTAGTCATTGAGATATGTTCTTATTTCTAAAAAAAAACTCCCTAAAATTTGGTCTTGGAGCCATACGTAGATCAATATTTCCCGCTGTTTGTTGTAACTATTCTGTCAAGATGACGTTTACATCGTTTTCCAATATGCTTGGAAGGCTGAATTGATGTTGAGGTATGAATTTTGTAAGTAAGGTATATTCCCGGAACGATGTACAAAGAATATCTTGTGTGGGTAACATTATAGCACAGCATTATATAACTTGAGAACTATGACACACACACTATATAAATATTCGGCGTTAAGATTGTTCCATCTACAGATTGGAATATCAAGATGCCTTGGTTATTAAAAACACTTTCTTGCGTTTTATTAATGGAATTGGTATACTTGTAATATACTTCAGTATTGTAATGATTCTTTGTACCACAAAAACATTGAAATATCAATATTGAATTGCGGTTCGCCGTTGCCGGGCCGGTGTTTCGTGAACCACCCAGCACTAGTTACACTTTAAATGGTAACAAATTATCTGTAGGCATTCCTGTTTATTTGCGCGAACCATAATGAATGGAAAATTGTCGCAATAATACATTTTGGTTTATTTGTCCCTTACTCGCATTATATTTAGTTGCAATAAACATATAACGGAAAAGAAAATTATGATTGTGGTAAGAAAAGTGCTTGACTATTTTATTACTGGCACGGTGGCACAAATTCAGGGCCTTCACTAATTATTCGTAACCTCTTTCATCGCCTAGAAGTAACTGTGATCGCGTTGTGATTCAAGAGAACATTAAGTCTACATAATTACCTGATGATATCGCTAAGGAGAGAGAAATTATCTACATACGTATCGAAATCATAAAGGAAACTGTCCATGAAGCTGTCAGACATGTGCCGTAATTAGCTTAAGAGGTCGTGGCGTGACAGGCATTACGTCACGTAGTTCCCTGGAGTACATAGAGAAGGGTTGTGGCACGCTCATGAAGAGAGTACCATAATTCTCTTACACTGGCGTTTATGCAGCTGAGTTCTCCCTCTCTTCCGTTTGTGATGCCCCATTACATCAGTGTACTGTATGCCTTTTATACAGTATGTGGGGAAAAAATTATGTATAGAAAAGAACAGAAAAGGGGCATGACACACTAAAAATTTGGGAGTGCAAACGAAAGATATCAGGCTATTCAACATGTAGCCACAGACATAATATAGATCAACGGCATATCTAGGTTGCGATGTGACGTATGTTCATAGCCAATCAAAAGTAAACCTAACCTTAATTTTACCACAAATCACGTAACAATCAATTAGTGTGCAGGTCTTCCTGGAAGTAGTAAGGCGCTTTGAGAACTAGAGTACATAAGTTTTAAAAACGATTTTCGTATTTAAACTTCAATTAATTTGTATTACATCTTGTATTTCACAGAATTATATGTTTTAAAGTAAGATATGGCTTTTTTCGGTGCTCTTACAATTTGTAACTTTACAATCAACGCCTTCGGCACAGTAAAAGCATTCAAAAATGCGTTCCTATTCTTGAGACGTTTATTTTTCGACACTCTTTTTTTCTTGTAAATTTGCCACCTGTAAACTGGTTTTCTAAATAAATGAAGCAATTTTTGCGTGTTTATTATTAAGGACTATTTATTATGAAAATATGAGGTATCAATGGATAGGAAACTTACAAATGCTTCAACATTTATGGATTCAATGGAATACCCTGTATGATTATTATTTCAATTTTAACATATTCATAACAACGAAGATCTAAAGAGACGATGAATGAATGATAAACTAATTGTATAAATGACCGGGAGTCCAGGTTATTGGAATTACCTGTTAAGGGCAAAAACAACTTCGGAAAAGGATTTGTCCAAGCAACTGGCCTCCCGGGATTCAAACCCTCATACAAACGATTGGAAGTCTTTGCTGTTGTAGCTTTTGTAGATATTGAAACAGACAAACTTGAAAATTTTTCCGATACATTGATATTTTATACTTTTTGTATAATAAATGTGCAACGCTGTACGATTCATTTAGATATCCCTGTTTCAATTCAGCACTACTACATACATTTTAATTACATAATCAAGCCTTAACATTTCCCCCCCCATCTAAACAGAGGATTTCTTAACAAAAGAATCGTGTTTGAGGTCTCGATATTGAAAATGTTCGTTTTAAGTTGCTTTTAAAAACTAAATAATTAGTATTAACATAATTCAAGTCCTTTCAGATCCTGACAGTTGCTAATGAAATACAATATCATATCTTTAACATGTATTTGTTATTTTTGTATGATTTAAGTTAATTATTTTTGAGTTTATCTTAAGTTAAATTTGTTTAAATGTTTTACAAATTAAAGGAGAATCATATGATATCGTTTCAAGTAAAAACTGCAGGGTTTGTTCAACAAAAGATTATAATTTTTATATTACAATATTTTGTTAGGTAAGTGCGTAATATAATCGGACAAAACATTTATAGTATTAATAAATCAGTTATCTCAGACAACAAACATCGCACAAAGGGCCACCAGACTCTACATACATAAACTTCAATAAAAATAGACCTTTATTAAAAATATATAATCAACCAAGGAAATAGCAATGGGGCGGTCACGTCGCAAGAATGCAGGACAATAGATGAACCAACTACATCTTCATGTGGGACCCCCGGATAGGAAAAAGGAGACAAGGCAGAAGATGAACAAGGACCATGCAGGTCCGGATTGTTCAAGAGCAGCAAGAGGAAGAGAAAAATGGAAATCTCTCGAGAAGCAACTAGTGCAGTGAGAAATGGAGTAACCAAAGAACAAATCAATCAGTGTCTTAAACAGCATACGAACAACTAGCAAGGAATAGCTCACCACGTTAGGAAAAAGCGAGCTTTCCCTACTTTTTAGGAGGCCTTTGCCTTAAGGGACACAATAGGCCATCTTTATCTTTACTAGTGTCATTGTTGTCACCTTAGGTTCCCGCCTGTGAGAGGTGTGCAAGTTGAGACATGTTCAGTTCCACCTACAGAAAAGTGGAGCTAATACTCGATGAACAATATGCTGCCCCCCTGAAATGCTGCTTTCGTCACAACAAATCATAATCTGAGGTCTATATAAGTTAAAGGAGGCCTATAGAGAGATTGTTCCTCCCAATATCACAGCTTGAAACTGTTTAAAATGTTTAAAGAAAGAAGGCAATAAATTTCAAGCCAAGGTGCACATTGTGCTCTAACTGAAGAAATTATCAACGATGCTGACACTATGAAACACTTTTAGAATTTAATGCGTTACCTGAAAAGTTGCACGTAAGACATGTTTGCTCACGAATTCCAATATTTCTGATTTACGAACAGAAGGACGTTCGGTACAGGTTTTCATGTAGTTAAAGACGATGTTACAGGAAGATGCGAAGTTTCTTTCAATGGTAACCACTGTTAATGAAAACATGGCATTATAATTTCGATCCTGAGAGCAAACAGCAATGTGTGAAAATTTCCATCACCAACACCAAGAGGTTACTTCTGCTGGGAAAGTTATAGGCATCTCATTTTTCAATAGGAATGGTTTACCAGGTTGTTATGCCTGCACAGACAACTGCAGCCAATAGTACAGAAATGTCTTGAAAACTCTGCAACTCCATATCACACGCAAAAATCCGCAATTCTGTGTTGGATGCTAAACCACGATAATGCACGGTCGCATATCGCAAAAATTGTTGCTGAACATCTTACAAAAAGCCATGTAAAGTTTGCTCCTCATCCTCCCTATAGTCCAGATTTAACCCGCATGACTTTTTACTTTTATTCAAATTCAACAAACTTCTACTTGGAAGATATTTAACATCACGAGAAGCAGTGGTGAAGGCTGCGGAGGTCATTCTGAAGGACCTGTCAGAAGATTGTTTCCAGCATGTCTTTGAAAACTAGCAAAAAGGCTGGGACAGTTTAATTGCATCCAAGGGGATGCACTTTGAGAAATATCATCGAAATTATGAGGATGAGTAAAGGTACGTTGTAAAAAAATTACAATTTTTTATTGAACAGCCCTCGTATTGTTCAGTATACAGCCAGTTTTCTTAATGAAAGGAGCTTGCAACAGAGTAGTTTGTAAGTTAAACTGAACTTTTGGTTAGTTAAATAATAGCGCACTCAGTAATAAGTTTCTACCAATTCCTTTTTTAAATTCTTAATATCATTCCAAATATTTTATACATGTTATTTAATTATGGAAATAACTTTAGGACATTCTTAACACTAAAGTTGAAAAATAAGACGTTTCCTTTGTGATTAGGGATACTTTATCATTCAATTAAAGAAAATGTAACAAATAATTACGACATATTGACAATAGAGCATTTACAGTGTAATTACGCTCCCTAACACCGCCACGGCTGGCCGAGGTCGTTAAAGTGCGGTTGTGAGCGAGAGGTCTGGGGTTCGAATCCCGCCAGGACCCTCCTCCTGATTGTTTTTCCAGGTTTTCCTCATTCCTCATTAATGGCAATTACTGAGGAGGTACCCTAAACGTAGACCTGGAACGTTTCCTTGCTTAAAAAAATCCTTTCCCAAATTATCATTTCGTTTCATGTATCATCAGTGTTCACCGCCTGTGGTGCCTCAGTAGTAAAAACGGGCGTTAAACGCCATTAAAAAACGCTCCCTTACAAACTTTAGGTAATTTATTTATTACCTATAACTATTATTGCCTCGTATTAGTTAGAAAAAGTAAAATTAGAAGAACAATATGCAGTTGACCAAGCTACCTTCATTTTCATAGGTATCTCAGTTCACTTAGATAAGCTTACCAAGAGCACGGTCTCCAAAAAGTCACTTTGCAGTTAAAAATCAATAAAATGGGACAAAAATACAATGACGCAACTGTGACCATCAGTTCGCCTCGATGTGAGCAGTATGCTATCTCAATCAGTTGAAACGGCCATAAAGTTGTTAAAAACAAAAAACAAAACAAAACAAAAATGCTGAAGTTATAACAAGCAAGTAATGTGAAAACGACATTTCATCAAACTTTTCTCCGCCATGATTATGCCACATGTCTACAGAAATCAGTACATGCATTTGGCGTTACAAACAGGGCTGAAAGCGCTAGGAATCTTCTGCTGCAGTGAAATCATGGACTCTCCGAGCGGCTGACCAGTCCCGAGCAACAGCGAAGTTTACATCTCGCACTTGTGTCTCATGTTGAATGTAGTTTTTTCTTTTGTTGAAATAATGTAACTTAGGTATTGTCCTGTGAAAAATGAATTATTAGTGCATTGGTACGCGGGTAAATATTAGACTTGACGGGCTAGGCTCGCCTGCTATTCGTAAATATAAATTGATAGGAGCGGGTAAATCACTGTAATGAGGGCATTGTTACGCTGGTGAAATATTGTAACGGTGGTAAATTTGCTCTTATCCCCATTCCCAACTAATTCATATATATATATATATATATATATATATATATATATATATATACACTAACGCTAACCTCGGGAAAATCCTAAAAATCGCGGATCCAGTGGTTTGCTGCGACTCGCTACGGCCTCACGGCCTATGCTCACCTCCTTTTCGTAAATGTAAATTGATAGGGGTGGATATATCATTATAATACTGGCATCTCTCCTTTGAGTGCAGCAGAAAAAATTGCTCAATATCAATTTATAGGCCATTCTTTGCGTGATAGTGTGTTACCGCTGTAAATGTAAATCATTGTAATTGTGCCATATCTCCTTTATCCAGCAGAAAAAAAAAACATCGGGATGGTAGGATTCGAAATCACTATCTTCGCAATTATAACATAGCGCTATAACCGTCTGAACTATCATGCCACTGCATGTGAAACCTTATTATCTAGCTATAACTGTGCAAAGTTACTATCTTCGGCTCTCTCGGATCTCTCCGCTGTCGCTCGGGACTGGCCAGCAGTTCGGAGATTCCATACGATTCCTAGTGCTTTCAGCCCTGCTTGTAACGACAAATCATGTATAGCTGAACGCTATCTATCGTCACACACAAACATGGTAACAACTTTACACTTCCCAAGCAATGACGACGAAGCGATTTACTATGATGGCGAGATTCACAGTTCATGATTTCCATCATCTGATCTGCGCCTCTGATGTGTTCCATTCGCTCGCTACACGAAAACTGTATTTGTGAATTATGGAACAAGCCCAGCGAGAGACACCGCGTTATGACCTACACAAAGGGAATAACCACGCTAACCCAGTTTACTACTGTGCACATCTGTTATATTATATACAAGTTCCTTGATCAGAAACTAACACATGTATACTATCTAAAACAAGCAAATAAATATTTGTCACATAAAATATTCGTTAGAATATTAAGGATAAAGAGAATGATTGGTTATGAAAGACTATGGTGGATATAACTTCAAACAGAAGCCGTAATATTCCATGATCCTCTGCTCAATAATCCCCTGCTCAAGTAAATAATTTGATTTTTAATACGTTGTAGACTTTAGTTATAAATATTTACCATTAATGCACTATTTTACGTTCGGAAACTAAGCGTGCCGCAGCCGTGGTCGCCGTATGGCTCGACATCATGTCTTAAGATGCTGGGATTTTCTCCCCGAGTCGGGAAAACGCATTCTGATTGACACGACTGATTTCGGTCATTGTAGTGTTTCTAATTTTATTATTAGCATTTTCCTTTATTTTTCCCATTTTATGATAATTTCAAAGTATTTTTTCCCATATAGCTGTTCTTTAGTTAAATATTCTTCTTCTTCTTCTTTCTTTCTTTCTTTTTTTTTTTTTTGCTCCTTTTCGCTAACCCACTAGATTCAAATTTGTTCAAAATATCGCGAATTGCAGTTCTAAAAGTAGGCAATGATTAATTGCTAAGAATGAATTCCGATCTCGCTTTAACACACAAAAAAGGTGTTGTTTTAGAGCCTTTTGCCCATTCGTCTTTGCGAATGAACGAATATATGGGAAAAAAAAAAAAAAAAAAAAAAAAAAGGTAGATTCAAAGCGCCGGGTATTTGCAAAAGACGACAAATACCGCGTAAGCGGACCAGATTTATAATTAAAGCCCTATTAACATTATTTTAGAGTATTTGCAAACTTATTTTATTTTAGTTTTATGTTAACAACATTAGTTTATAATGAAAGTACATTGACTTTCCATAGATATTTCTATGGTTCAATGGAATTAGAATACTAAATTATATAGTTAAACTGGTTTTATATATATAGTAAAAATCTTCATAGAACAAAAGTTTTATGTTTTTAATAAATATTGACCAAATTATAAAAAATATACGTCTTGTTAATATTATATCATTGCAGTGTTAATCTGTAAGGCCACTGATTGAAATGTGTAATTACCAATCGCGTAGTAAATTACGTTAACCCATCTATTTTTAATGTTTAGCACTTTAAGCTTGAAGATTGTAACAATAAATGTGATTACTTCTATCAAATGTACTTTCACATTACAACATAATGAATAAAGAAAGGGAGGAAGGAAAGAAAGAACAAAGAAAAAACAAAGAGACAAAAAAGAAAGCATCTTAGAAATATCGATGAGATCATCATAAAATATTCTTGTAACCATATTGGCATTGGATTAAGAAATCTCACTTTATGTGGCGCAGCATGAAAAATGAATTATATACTATTGATTATATTATGTTACTGATTCTTAATAACTTACAAATATTACAGCACATTTTCAGATTCCTTAATCGTTCTATGCCATTATTAAGGCTAAATAATGCATGAGAAATTGAATATATTAAATTATTTCGACATCAAATTGCATTCAAAACCACAAGTGTGACAAATTGTAAGCCATACACAGCGCATAAAAACCGCTGATTATCTACAGTGCTTCATGGAAAATATCGGTCATATTACTGCAACGATCTGGTAAACAGATTAGGTATATTTTGTACTCTAAAAGTTTTTAAGTATTTTTCCTCCAATTTTGAGCAGGAGACTTGCAGTAAAGTTTGTTGTAAATTTAAAACATTCTAGTAGACAAGCACACATAGGATATTATTTTTTTTAATAGTGTCTAACGCCCGTTTTAACTACTGAGACATCACAGGCGGTGGACAATGGTGATATATGAGATGAAATGATACATTGGAAAAGTTTTTTTTTTTTTTTTTTTCCCGCGCTAAAGACCTCGATCACCTGTGGCGGTTCGGCGGTGAATACTGGTGATACTTGAGATGAAATGGGAAAGGATTTTATTTTAATAAAGAAAGCGTTCCATATACCTCCCTCATTTTTTCATTTGTCAGGACTGAGAAAAACCTGGAAAAACCCTCAGTCATGGAGAACAATCCTAATGAGAATCGAACCCCAATCTACCGCTCATGAGTCCGCGCCTTAACGATTTCGGCCACCCGCGGATGTATAGAATATGATATAAATGCTGTAGCTTAATATGAAATTCAGAATCAATTTAACATGAAAAATAAATTTAATGATTATTAGAAGTGTACAAAATGACAATGCTTTATTTAATTTCTGTGTACACAGATAAACGCATTCTACTTTATATAATTGTAGAAACATGGAGTTCCGGATATATCTTGATTTCCATTTTAAGCTTTATGTATTTCTTTTTCCATATGAGATCATTTTATTTTCATTTCAAAGTGGTAATTTATATACTTTTTGTATGGATGGTTAGAGAAACACAAAACATTTTGAGGCGTAATAATTCTCCATAATAAGAACAAAGTACTTTATAAACCGTCCTACTTTTAAGAGTAGAAAAATAAATACACTTTCTATTGGTTTATTGTTATAAACAGCATATTTAACTTACAAAATTAACTATAAAATATAACAATATTGTAAATGTGTTTAAACTTCAACGTAAAACAGAAGAAACCGAATTAATGCCAACCGTTTCATATAGGTTTTAATCTTCACCTATATTCCGAGCTATACTGTACAACCTTCATTGCTCTTTATATAACTTGACCGGCATCCTATAGAAAGTTTTCCCCTCTTATCAAAATATTTTTCCAGTTGGTATAACGAAAACGCTTAGTTTTTTTCCCTTAGGCATATAAAAACATCGTTTATCAGTAAAACCATCACAAACTGAATGAAAAGCGGATGTTTGTAAGTAACGATTTTTCACCCCTCTCTGGGTTATACAAACTTTATTATCGTAAACAAAGAACACTTTGAAATAAAGAAACATTAGAGATCGAATTAAGAACTGAAACAGTCGTCGGCTCGTAAGATAAATGTTTTCACACTACTTGTGTAAATATATTAAAAGTATTCAACCTTTTTATGTCTTTATTCATTGAAGTGTGTGAAAGAATAACATTTACATTTACATTTTTAGATGACCTTAGATAAAAAACATATGCTTTATTTAAAATATATTCATGTATTCACTTTTGCAATGTTTTGCGGACTAAATATTTGAAAATGTTGCCACTTTTTCTTTTAAAATACACATATAATTTTCGTCAACATTTCGAATGTTGTTATTTGCATTTAGAAAGTCTATGTGTAAATTTTTTTTAATCATCACCTTAATCATTTTAAATAATGCTCGTTCTATCTTCATAATATTCAACCATCAATCTCATCGTTTTTATAACACCAACGTTCTTTCCTTTCTTAACTCTGTATTTATTCAACTAGTATACCCAAAATGTTCACGTGATTTGGTTACTACTCTAAATTAATTTATCTGTTGAAGCGGTTTTGTATGGGGGGCAATATTTTTAATGAGTGGTGATGGATTGTTGGTTTACTTGCTTCGCTGTCTCGATGCTTCAATTTGCCTCGGTGCCACCGGCTAGCTACTTGTATTTGTGTACGTTTCGTTACCTGTTCAGGTTAACGGGTGGAAATTGTCGGGAAATAGAAATAAGAAAGCAAAGTTCAAGACTGAAGAAGACGCTATTTATTTCCTCTTGTCACCAGTTTAATGTAAAAGATCGCCTTTCTAAGTTCTGTTGGACGATATTTAATTATTACTTTCCCCTAACCGAACTAATGGTCTATTGCAACAATTTTCCTTCTCTTAATTTTGGTTAGTTCAAAAGTCTTTATTCTTATATTAAAATTCACTCTCCCGGATCACAATTATCTACGCTTCAATATCACTCGACTCTTTCCTTTACTCAGGGACTGACCATTCCTGCCCGATTCCTTCGTTCCTCTTTGACGGCTCTACACTTACTGCCCTGTAGCCTCGGACCTTCCCTTGGCCTTCATATTAACCTGATTTCCTTTTCTCCCTTATGGTTCAAACAAGTGTAGAAATCTGTCTTTTTTCACTTTCTATTCTGCAAAGGTCTCCTACTGTTCCCTTCTTTAGGCTAACTAAAAAATGAAAGTTAACAGAAACTCTAGAGAGGTGACACTTTCTTATACAAAAGAAATCTTATAACAAAACACACCAAATACAAAGACGACTCCTGGTCATCTTTTCTTTGTCTATTATACAAAACATATCCACCCTCTCTATATTGTCTGGCATCTATTCTAAAAGGTCTGTCGCCAAACTTTCTCTTCTGTTACCCAAAAAAATACCAAAAATATACAATGCATAAATAACTTAACAACTAGCATGATATATACATAAATTGTACACACTAACCGTAATACTAATTATCATATTTGGAATTCATCATGTTAACATTTAATATTATTTTAATTAGGGACGGCGTCTCATTAATGCTGTTTCACTGTGTATATTTAAAGATATTTTCGTAATTTGGTGCTTCTAATGAGATATTTTTGCAACAAAATATCGTAAGGAAAAATGCCAGTTTTTGATCACATTTTACTTCGGTTATCATCTTGTAGAACTTCGTTTTTGTGTATTTTTGTTCTGTTTATTTTTGCCATTACAATTTTTTGCTATTTAAACAATTCGAAATGTTTTATTTGCTTTTTGGGGCTATTACTAGCTGTGTTATATATCTTATATTATATACACACTTTCACAGTAGATATCTATTTAATATATTTCAAAGTTGGACCGAAAAACAACTGTAATGTGTAGTATGGTATTCTGTAAACAGATGTGATTCACATACATTATGATAGCGGTGCTAGGTGACAGGTAAATCAACAATGAGCAAATGAAGTCAAGATTATAATATGATCTTCTGTAAACAGATGTGGCTCACATTATGTTATGCTAGCGTTGCTACAACAAAATAAAGCCAATATTATCATTTGAACATCGGAAAGTAATTTTGAAGTGGTATTAGAAAACCGAGAATGTTGTTGAAGTTCAAAGGTAAGGGAGACGTGTATACAGAACTGAACCGCCAACGCGAGTAACAATTCCGTCTTATCCGCCATTCATACACTCTATGGAAATGAGGAATTTTACTTACAACAGATTAGTGCACCACCACATTACCACCGAGATGACAATCTTCCAAGTCACTGGATAGGACGAAGAGGTCCGATTGAGGTTCCACCGCGTTCTCCGGATCTAACTCCGTTGGACTTCTACCTATGGGGAACTCTTAAGGATGTTACATACCGTAGAAAACCATGGCAGCTCTTCGGGAAGAAATTGAAACGGCATGTGCTGCACTCACTGAGGACACTTTCGCAAGCGTTGCTCAATCAGTAGTTCAACGTACTCAGAAGTGTATCGACGCCGACGGTGGACATTTTGAGCAACTGTTGTAACTGTAAAAGTGTAAGATGATTAATGCTCATCATTTCCTGTTTGTGTTAATTCAGTTTTGTTATGTTAACATGATTTTATCTTTGCTTGAAGTGTGTATTCATTTTTGGCACCCTCTATATATTCATTCATAGACATATATAAAAGTCTATGAATAAGTAGTTAGAGTAATTTAAATATTTTTCATGCTTTAACGAACACCTACATAAGTTTTCTTCGTTTGCTTAATCTGCACCTATCTACTTTGCTTCTTTTTTGCAAATTAATAAGTACATCATAAATTAATTAATGAAGTACCAGGCGTTGTTCTTCAGTTTCTCGTCACGTCACTCGTCACTTGCCCCAATATTCGAGGAAAAATGTATAAATAACTGGTTGATAAATCCGGCTGTAAGGTGGATGTGACATGTCCTACAAGCTCCAGTTGTTCGAGCAGTTCATGTTCCTCTGCTGCATTGCTATGAAGGACAACACCCGATGACATGGTTTCTCTGTTTTTGTTCTGTATTGTTCTTCGTAGTCGTTGAAGAGCCTCGCTATACAATGTTACATTCTCTTAACAATACTTATTTGATCCTATAATATAATAGTCATAAGTTAATTGTTCAAAAATGCGCGCTTAAGCTTTATTTCCCTGTTTCGATGACAGTTTCGTCCCAACAATTTGAAAATGCATTCATTCTTGTAAATGAAATCTTTCCTTCTCCATGGTAGCGTTGCTTAAACTCCAAGCTCACGCACGTTTGCTGATATGTGCGGTTTTCAGTGAGCTTTTGCGTAACCCAATGTGCACAATTTTTGCTGTAGCCAAGCTTAAGGGTGCAATTTTGTTTTGAAGTATTTAAGTAGTTCGCGATTCGCTTGCTCAACAATGTCTTTCGCCAAGGACGCCGGTGTATCTTTCTGCATCATTCTGGCACCCAGCAGAAGATTAAACAATTGTCACAAATGCTATTCACCTGAATTTTGGTTGTATTACTTCTAATCATCTAATGGTTTGTACAAACATTTCTGATTAGGAAATAAAATGCCACAAAAATAGTTTCTAAATTGGCAGTTTACTTTGTACTTTAGAACATGTACATCCCAAAATTGCCTGAAAAATAAATTTATGTTTCACTGAGATTGCTCTAAATTACTTTAAGGCATGTTATAGCCCTGAGAAATTACATGCAGAGTCTGTATTCCCTCATTTCCAGCTGTTAAATTTACAAACTTACCATGAAATATATAACCCGTTGCACAAGAGGAAAAATTATAGATAAACTATCTCACAATTGCAGAATGCATAGCCCCAAGGTACTTAGGATGGGCATAATATTCTCCTATAGCCGTAGAGGTAACAGCTTGAATTGGGCCAGTTGAAAATCCCCTTCCGCTTATAACACTACTTGTGTACGGCAGGTATCGAACCTGGTACATTAATGCGAGGGAGGGAACGTGAGATTGTAGCAGATGATAATAATTACTAGTGACGGCGGCGCCACTAAGCGACTAACGGCGTCGGAGCACGAGAAATTGTGTAATGGCGTGATTGCAACATGCCTTCCAACCTCTCTAAAAATATTCTCATGATGTTTTATGGAGGTGAGGGTGATGTTTGATTACTTTTATTAATCCGTTTTATTGTATTATGCTAAATTTTATTTCTGATTTTACAAAGAGTCTTGAAATAAATTGAATGTATGTCATAATTTATTAGAAGGATCTTAGAAGAGGGATGCATATTTTAAAATTTAAAAAAATCTTGTATTTTCATAAATGCAATTAATTATTTAATGATTACAGATTACTTTATTGTTGTGCTGCAATACATTTACTAGAACGGACATGATAGTAATATTATATTTACATAAAATCATTCTATGTTACGATTAAATTATTTCACTCCTAAGGTAAGTGTCTTTAGTGGGAGATCTGGGGTTCGAATCCCGTCAGGACGGTCCTCCCTGACTGGTTTTCCACAGTCCCCATAACTGGCAAATGTGGGAGGTACCCTACACTTAGGCCTGGAACGTTTCCTTCCTTAAAAAATCCTTTCCCCATATATCATTTTATTTCATGTATCACCAATGTTCACCGCATGTGATGCCTCAGTAGTAAAAACGGGCGGTAACCCCATTCAAAAAAACAATAGTATCAAGCATAACAATAATATTACATTAAAAATATATAAACGCACAAATTATTAATATTAGTAATACTAAAAATATTTTATGGTACTACATGTTAATCATTACTTTTATTTTCCTTAATGCTTTATTTTACTTATGTCATGATATATGCCAACTAATAGGTGAACTGGATATTTTGAGTTCTGATTCCACGTTTCCCAAACCGTCTACACCTCTTATTTTAATCGAATGAGTGCAAAGAATTATTTTAACACAAGCAAATTGTTACGAAAGACATAAATACATTCATGACCTATTTCGATAGCCCGAGGAAATCTAGGACGAGAGAGGCAGGCGAGCCCCAGCCTATACAATGTGCTGTCGAAAGACTCGTGCTGTTGTCAGGGAACTATGACGGTACATCAGTTTTCTATTTGATCTACTTTTTCGACTTATCTATTTGAAAACCCTCTTCGTAATAATCAATGGTAGTCTTCAATTTGATTCTAATTTACTTTTCCTTAATAGACAGTATTGCAAATTAGTATCATATTTAGTGTTCTCGTATCTTGTTTGTATTTATATATCCAAAAATAAACGCTCTTAACAGTACTCAGATGGACCCCCTGGGAGGACCTCGCCATAGTTTCAGATCGCTGACAAACTATCTCATACATAATATTCTTCTCTGATATTTTTCGATATATTTGAAAGAAGAAAAGTGCAAAGGAAACAGTATTGAAACCTCATGTACCCTAATGCATGAAATAATTATAGGAAAGTCTAACAAATGTAGTTAACAACATACCAAACTCTTCATAGTGGTAATAAATTGTGGCATTTTTAACCATTAGTTTTATGTATCCAAAGAAAATTACTCACATCTTAACCAAATATAAGTTCAAACTTTCAAAATCGTGAGATATAACGAACTTCGCTTACTTTGTCAAATAAAATCACTGCATGCTTGTAAACTAGTGGATAAAATCATTAACTTTTCCAGACACACAAAGAAGAAAGCATCTCTCATAGATTTTCCGTGACATTATAGTACCAACATACAAAACGAAATATAACAGGTTTCCGTAATTTCACTGTAATTTGCTTAAATATAGAAATTATACCAATTTTCGGAATATTTTTTAAAAATAAAAATTGCATTCAGTAAAACGTACTCTATTCAGAACTACGTTCTCTGTTTATCCTTCGGAAGGGAAGAAAAGCTGTGGGTCCCGTGTCGTAGATTTATGTCACGTAAAAGAACCTCAAACTTGAAAGAGCCTCTGAGAAAAATTTATCGGTCGTTTCGCGCCCTGAATTGAATGCAACGATGATATCTTGAGATGTCAAAGAGCGTTCTTAAATAAAGTTAAATAAAGCCGGGTTTTAGGATTTCCCCACTACCTTATAAGGGTAGTAAAACAATTATAAAGAAGGATCTTTCAGAAACCGTTAGTCATAGATCAACTTGTAAGACAAAATTACCCTCTTTCTCAACGTTTTATTAACCTTTATACTTCCGATTTCTCAAAAGGATATTAACCTAGCAACACAGATCTTAATAAAAAGTTAACTATAAAATCTAGTAGTTTAACACTTTTGTTTATTGTAATCAACAATAATCACACGTACAGAGGGAATCCTGTAAAAACTTTTTGAAATACTTTAAGCATTATCCTAAAATGAAATGAATAGGAAAAATTTTAGATACAAATTATTAAGATATAAGCTTAAATGCATTTAGTGACACTTGATCTAAAAATAAAATTTAAATTTAATAAAATGAGTGCTTTACCTACATTATTTTATGGGAGAGAATAGCTTTCATTAAAATAGAAAATAAAAATGTGCTCATTTACCTAGGTATATTCCAAAATTATCACATGCTTGTCTTTGCCCTTATAAAAAACGACTTTAATCAATTTATAGAGTCATACTGGAGAAGAGACTAACTGATCTAATCTTCCTATGAACAGAATAAGAAAATATAGTTTTTATAAAACGTATAAAAGCTTAAATTAAACACAATTTCAGAATTTTGTGTTGTAAAGATTTCGCTTTGGCACTATGAAAATAAAATTATCCTTGGAAAATGTCAGAAATTAAATATCGCACACAAAGGAGGGTAGATCCATAAGTTTGCGGACTCGCCGGTTAGGATTATCGCCTTCACCCTGTGTCATTACTTATACGCTAAGTAAATAGCTGCAGCTGTAACTTCCGTTCCTCTGTGTTCAGTTATTCAAATATAGATGCATAAAGAAGACTGTGTAGAAGATTGTGACATGTTTAAAATGGAGCATCGAGCCGTTATCAAGTTCTTCACAAAAGCAGGACTTACTCCAAATGAAAATAAACAACGATTAGACGGTGTATATGGGGAAGCATCCCCATCATAATCTGCAGTAAAAGAATGGGCCAAACCTTTTCGAGTGGGTCGAGAAAGCATTGAAGACGAAGAGCGTGCAGGTCGACCGGCCCATGGAGGTGCTCACTCCTGAAAACATCGCTCTTGTGGAAGGAGAAATTATGGAAGGCCGATAGCTCAAAGTTACAGAAATAGCAGCAAGGTTGGGCCATTCTAAAACAACAGTCCTTCGGATTATTTCATGAACATTTAAACATTAATAAGGTTAGTGCAAGATGGATGCCTAGACTTCTTTGCTCAATCCAAAAGCAGCAACGAGTCATCTGCTGTCAGGCATTTCTACAGTTCTGCTGCGGCTACGAGAGAGGTCTGCAAACCATTGTTACAGGAGATGAAAATATAGTCCTCTACTATGATCCCTTGTCCAAAAGGGAATCAATGACCTGAGTGGCGTAAACCTAGCGAAGCACCGCCTCTAAAGGCCAAGGTCACTCAGTCAACCAAGAATAGAGAACACCACAGTAAATGGGGAGTACTATGCTGGCCTACGGCACAAACTACGCGCTTTTCAAAGAAAAAAGGCGAGGAAAACTGAGTATGGTGAGTACCTTTTTGACGACAACGCGCTTGTGCACACAACTCTTATTGCAAAGGAAGCTACGAAGAAATGTGACTTCAAGCAGATCGACCATCCATCCTACAGTCCAGATATAGCTCACAGTGACTATTTCCTCTTCTCATAACTCAAGCAGACCTTCGAGGAAGGAAATTTAAGTGTGACTAAGACGTATGAATGTTATTTAGATTTCTGACTATTTTGGAGGGGGGATTGAAATGTTATTTTAAAGATGTGAGAAGTGTATTGCAATATAGAGTACCTATATTGCAAAATTAAATATAGTTTTAGTCTTTATCATACCAAGAAAACAGTTATACCGGAAACCTACGGATCCACCCTTTTATATATAACAAAATAATTTAGTTACAGTATTGATAACTTTCTTCATTTTTCCGTTTGAAATTTTACTTAATATTCTTTCAGATGGCGTCCCTTTAGTATTTCGCAAATATTTCTCTCTTGTTTTACTAGTGTTTTCTTAGAGTGGAGCGTTTTGCCTCTTTAGCGTAAAGGACTTGTGTACCGTTATTGTTCTTCAGGAGAGGTGAATGCCCGTATTTGGAGTAATGCTTTCCACGCCCTTGCACTTGCTAGCATTTCTCCGAGTATGAAAACATTTCGAATGCGCCCTAACAACGGCCTAATGCGCACACATCCACCGGTTTGTTACCAGGAACTTCCCTTGTGTACCTACAGTCAATGTTGATAGATAACGCAGGAACTTGGTGGAGAGAGAGTGGAGGATGAGCAAGAGAAAAGATGAATATCAACTCCCGCAAAGTAATCCCCTCCTTACCTCCCTGGAGCAGGTTGAGTTTTGAAACATTTCCCTGCTCATGAATAATGTAAACAAAACTTGTTTGTAATTTGGCTCGAGAGGTAGAGTGGATAATACCTCGTACGATCAATCAGACATTTAGTAATAATGTCTTCTACATACTTAAACTCTCAGCGTGGATTTTATTTCGTAAATGATACAGCTTGAAGATATATTGGAGTTTAAGTTGTGACTAATTAAAGAAAAGTACAACTTCTAGCAAATAACATCGTTTTTATTTGAGAAAGGAAGGGCGAATACCTCAGCAACAAATAGAACTATTTATAAAATAATCTTGTCAAGATCATCAGTGTTTGACTGGTATCAAGCAAAGAAATTTGTTCGAATTTAGCAGTTGGCAGCAAGAATTGACAATGACACGCTGATACATTGATGACCTTATTTGCGACTGTAGGAATATTTATTTATAAAAGCGAATTTGAATCTCGCCAAAATGCTGAAAATACTTCACAGCGCACTACAGAGTGAATAGATTGAAAGTAACGTCATAATAGCATTTGAAATGCAATAACATTAATGAATTTTAATGAACTATTAAGAACTTTGTTTTTTTCTGTCTTTTTACGCACGAATTTTGAATTACATTTTAAAAGAAATGGCTACTAATCCTTTTAATAACTTTCATGAAATCTGTTACAGATGACTTCACAAAGGAGGGTGTATCCAGTGCAGTGACATCTAATATAATCTATATCTCCGCTTGCCAATTTTATTGCCTTCTACTTATCAAATATGTTTGCAATTATCGTAGATATGGGATAAACCAATTATCAATAAAACCCCTCTGTTCATGAAATTGTTTAGCATCGGCGGAAATCAACCCATGACTTCCAGCTCAGTCATCGCTAGATGTGCTGACAAGGAAGGAGTAATAATAATGATCTAATCGGTCAGCAGTGAATGTCTATACCTGCAAAATATCACGTTTATTGCAGAAATGATTGAAGATGATGAACCTTGCAAATATTAAGAGATAACCAAATGCATATTTCTTCTGGATTTTTTATTGCACAAGGCAGCGGTTCACCAGATCTCCCAGGGAGTTCAGGATGCATTAGAGTTCTGTTGATGATGTTTATACTTCAGTGTATAGATACAAACAACGAATTACAAGACAGCAAAAGATGACAAAATTCACAACGTGTACTTATTAAGGTTTAGTAAATTAAAATAAATGGATGATTACTTATTTCCGGAGGGACTGTCAAATTGATAGGGCGAAAAAGAACACTCATGTGCACTGTTATAGTTTCCCTGGTAACACCATGCAGCTTCCATGAGCTGCTTAGCCTGGGGCTCGCCTGTCTAGATTTTCTCAGAATGTCTATGGAATTTCCTTTATAACAACTCACTTGTTGCACTCACAACTCATAGTATAACTTTATCCCATTAAGCCTAACAAATCACGGTTTGTAATTGAAATACATCATCCCTCTCTTTTAGGGATTAACATTAAGGAGCAATGGGCGAACACACACACACACACACACACACACACACACACACACACACACACACAAAAACACATATATAAGAAAAATAAAAATAAAGTAAGCACTATTAGCTATGTAACAAATTAACAGTAATTATTGAAACTTTAAAAGAATAAAACACTAAGATAAACTCACTTGAAATCACTATATTTCGAACTCGTTGAGTTCTTCTATGGCAAGAAGATCAAAATAATTATAATTATGCTTCTATAATTACTGTTAATTTATATATATATACATATAAATCATAAAAGCCATTCAGAATGCAATATAAAAAACAGTTCACACTAAAAACTGAAATAAACTGAGTTAAACTGAGTTGTGGCGGACACCACAGAACAACAAATCAGAGTTTGAATTTCACTCATTTTTCAACTGCACCATGTTGTGTATTTACTTGTACGCAAACTTTATCCAGCTTTTTATATTGGACTGTGGTTTCAATCAGAATGAACAATCACAGGCGTTGGTTAAAACCTGTTCCCCATTGCCGATAGCACAACACGCTAATTTTCACCAAGCCACGTTCGATGACTTTTTTCCCCTTATTCTCATAGATGCCGCCCCTCCATCCAAACATATTTACTTGGAGACCTAGAGATGGCAGCAATAGTTTTACATAAAGCCGTATTCCTCCAGGCCTCAAATTTTCCTTGTAATACTACCAGGTTTGCCAAACTATTTTGTTCAGTTATAGTTGGCAGATTTGCCGCCACGTCATATCCCTTATGCCTCACTAAGAGAGACAGACACCGTACGCCACCGCTCAGTTTATTCTCAGCACGTGTCCATGAGCCAAGCTCGAAATATTGTGGTTTTTAGTGTTTATTTTTATGTAAACTTTTTATATTGCATTCTGATTGCTTTTTACAAAAATGTATTATTCCGCGAATGGTATATATATATATATATATATATATATATATATATATATTGTTAGTTATTCATATACATACTTTATGAATGTAATATTATTGTAGTTATTACTAATGCATAAGAATACACTACAATAAACAGGCATCAAAATGTGAATTTGTTTTATTTTATCATTAAATTTTATAAACCAATGATGAACACTTGGAAACTATATAGGATGCAAATTTAGGATTTTAACATTGGGTGAAATATTAGGATCTACGATAGCGAGGGATATTGAATGGTGGTTCATAGTCTAGGAAAGTTTGAGATGAATTTGTCCAAACGATTAAAAGTAAGGAATGAAAACATAACGGGTACGCACTCCATAAGAACTTTAGGATCAGCAGGCAAGAACCACGCTGTCTGTTGTTTTGAGATGCATAAGGTATTGTACTGGAGGATTTTTCTAACAGAGAAGCCACCATATCTAGTCATTATTATGAAAAATTAAACGTCCAGTTTATGAGATGTAACCAAGAAGAGACAATAGAGAAAGGCGAGTTTCTCTTTCAGCAGGACAAGACTTCCAGTTACAAATAAGAATCTAAGAGCAGGGTGAAGCAGGTGAAGCACCCTGCTTGCTATTCATGTCTAGCTCTAGGCGATTTCAGGTTGTTCCTAAAACTAAAAGAAATAATTCGAGGTAGAAAATGTTCATCAGAATATGTAATGGAGAGGGTTGGCCAATACTTTTCGATAATTTGATAAAATGTTAGAACATTACTGGGAAATCTCTCGTCTTTAAGGAGATTATGTTGAAAAGTGAGGTAAAACTACATCTTAGATCAAGAAATGCTCAAGTGTCTAGCGTAGTAATCAACCTTCTGAATGAGAAAAGTGTAGCATGCGTACATTGGCGCCATGTGTATTTAGTTCAGCTAAATAATTTGTAATTAACTGACATATAGTTTGTGTCTGTTAATGAATGTTTACAATCAGTCTTTATTGCTATTTCATATCAATAAATGTAGTCAACTCTATTTGCTTAAAGCATTGCTTACTGTAAACAGTTATGACAAACTGTTCAACTGGAAATATTGCTCAAAAATGAATAAAGTAAACCTGAAAATCTGGATAATCTGTTTATCAACACACAAAGCTTTGTGCAATGTAAGGATTTTGTACGCTTTCTGCCCGCTTGGTTTGATCAGAGGGCAGCAAGACTAGCAGACACGTGGACAACATAACTTCCGTTTGGATTGCACTGGATGTTGGTAGGGGACACAGTAAATTTTCATCCTGCGCTTCAAGGGTCATTGGTTTGAAGCTCAGCGTAGCTAGGAGTGTGAAGCTTCGTACATGTTAACCGCTTGCATGGAAACAGTTTGCAAATCCAATGAACCACGTGCAGCACGGGAGGTCATCCCCACCCAGGGTCTCTGTGTAGTTGGTAATTAATAATAATACCAAAGATATTCAAGTTGTAGGGCAGAGTTCCATGATGAGCTGCCTGCAGCTGGGGGCCATGTGTAACGTGGTGGGATGGAAAGATTCGTCCCCCTCTAAATCAACATTCCATCAATAATAAAATTGAAATTTTCTGGTACGGCCCGAGGCGCCACTCTTCCTGTTCCCTTCTGCCCATTCCTTCTCCGAGATGTATACTCTAGCTTTGCGTTGTCTGCTTGCTTCAAGTTCAGATAATTTTAACATGTACTTCCTCAGATCCTCGCCGAAAAAAGCGGAAATGGCAACATTTCGCATTCTCTTTCCCATTCTTTCCAAAAGAAAGCTAGAAATTTTGTCATCGAGTAAAATATCTGCGTTATGTCTAAAGCAATCATAACTGTGATTATCGGATTTTCCAAATCCCTGAGCGAACATGAATATCTTATGCTCATGTACAAGTTTCGTCAAAAAATCTCCGGAATTTTATAAAGTAATTGCATAAATTTTAATAAAGATATCATACCCACTGGGCAGAGAAAATCGTTATTCAAGATCATAATGGATCAAGCAGATTTGCTTCTCATGTTTATATCAAACACAAATCGCATTAGTGGCATGCTACCTTTATTAGAATTTCCTCAATTGCAGAGTATTTTGAACTTGGAAAATAGTGTTTTTATAAGTTTGTGTTTCTTTAAAAGTGTTGAACTCTCTCTCTCTCTCTCTCATGTATACACACTTCAACCAAAGGAAAAACTGTGTCAACATAACAAAACTTAATTCACACAAACAGAAAATGGTGAGCACTAATCATCTTATACTTTTACAGTTACAAAAGTTGTTCAAAATGCTCAACATCGGCGTCGATACACTTCTGAGTACGTTGAACTACTGATTGAGCAACGTTTGCGAAAGTGTCCTCAGTGATTGCAGCACATGCCGTTTCAATTTCTTCCCAAAGTGCTGTCAGTGTAGCTGGTTTTCTACAGTGTACAATATCCTTAAGAGTTCCCCATAGGTAGAAGTCCAACGGAGTTAGATACGGAGAACGAGGTGGAAACTCAATCAGACCTCTTCGTCCTATCCAGTGCCTTGAAAGATTGTCATCAAGGTACGCACGTATATCACGTTGCTAATGTGGTGGTGCTACATCCTGTTGCATACGGTACCATGAGTCTCAAATTTGTCTCAAATGCGTGCAATTGTTACTCGCGTTGGCGGTTCTGTTCTGTACGCACGTCTCCATAGCCTTTGAACTTCAGCAACATTTCTCGGGCTTCCAATACCACTTCAAAATTGCTTTCCGCTATTTAAACGATAATCTTGGCTCCATTTTGTTGTAGCAACGCTAGCATAACGTAATGTGAATCACATCTGTTTACAGAACATCATAAGGATAATCCTGACTTTATTTTTTCATTGTTGATTTACCTGTCACTTAGCAACGCTATTTTAATGTATGTGAGTTACATCTGTTTACAGAACATCATACTACACATTACTGTTGTTTTTCGGTCCAACCTGGAAATATATTAAATAGATGTCTACTGCGAAAGCGTGTATGCATTTTTGGCACCCTCGGTACTTATATATGTGTATATATATAAATTTGTACAATAATTTTCAGGTATCCTTATAAGGGTCATTTCATTCAAATACATTTGACATTCCGGGATAAACTTTTGTCATACTATTATTTTTGCAATAGCAAAAACCTTTCTCATATTCTATCTTTCCCAAATTTCTCGAATGAATAAATCTTAATCGTTATGTTTCAGTAATTTTTTTAAATATTTGTTTCTTCCTCTTCTTCTTTTTCTGATCTTTGTTTCGAATAATCTGCTATTCAGTGTTTAATTTTATTAATTTTCTGGCTTACACGTTGACGGCAGTAAAAAAAAAAAAAAAAAAAAAAAAAAGAATAAGTTTTGTTAGATATATTTGCTTCGTTGCGTTTTGAGCCTGTCTATTACTGGTACATAAGCCATGGAATAAATGTTGTAAGTTTCTATATAAACGGATCGAAATGCACATATCAGTGTTTACAGAATTTAAAGTGTGGAAGCAGTGCTAACGCCACTCTTGACGTACAAATGTACTAGACAATGATCGCATTTGTGACTATGCCCTACTTCAATGAGAACACTGAGAAGAGCAACTGTTTATAAGGTCATTTCCTATCTTCTTCCTATCAGGGCTTATTGCTCTAACTTTTACGACATTTATTTTCAATGAATAAAAACCTGCCAAATATTATTATAGGTAATGTTGTTAAAACATTTAATTTTGCCAAGAATTTATCAAATTAAGCTAAAAATATTGTGTTCTATTTCAAAACACTCTTATCGGGAATATAATAAAAAATTAATGAACTATAGATAATACCATATATGTAAATAGATATTAAGTAGCTTAACCGTATTACATGTCGAATTGGAACATTTAAAGAAAAATGGAAATATTAATTTATAAATACGACCAGAGCTATGTATAGCACCTAACTACA
The DNA here is from genome assembly GCA_030762175.1 of Metallyticus violacea. Lineage (NCBI taxonomy): Eukaryota > Metazoa > Arthropoda > Insecta > Mantodea > Metallyticidae > Metallyticus > Metallyticus violacea. The sequence goes on from CM060831.1 coordinate 123,346,622, forward strand.
AACGGAGAAATAATAATGAAACTATAGACTTTTCATTTTTGTTATTTATACAATGAAGTTCAGGTATATGGAAGCTAATTAATAGTTTCGTAAGAGCAAATAGATGTTGATGTTTGATACTTGTATCTTTCCTGGCGGCAGCATTCGTAGAACTTTTCTGGGAATAAAGAGACAATTAGAAAATGTTCATGAGAAAGTATTGGTTTTCAATTTCATGTTTAACTGATACTTTACAGTTTGTTTGTTTTTTCATTTTTCCAAGTAACCTAAAAATAACTTTTCGAAATAGACTTTAAATGTGAATATGATTTGATTTAGATAAATAGGAAAAATAAGGAACATTATTTTAACATTAATCACTCATTTCTCGTAATTTGCCTCACAATAAATAATATTACAAGTGCCTTTTCCAAATGTGCCGCCATAAATTGTATTTTTTGTTTGCAAGTATATGTTTGAAGGCAGAATCTTTCCATAGCTACAGATGTCACTGAAATATATTTTATCTTATACATATGCATAAAATCAACAATTTACTTTTGTTTCGTATCAAAATATTTTCCACCACTCAATAATGTAAAGTGGATTTACTTTCAGTCGTCATAAACAATGACTGCCAGGAACTGTGCAATAAACGAACTCAGCTGGTGCTAAAGTAACACACGCATTGTTTTACTGTTTCTCATTTTATTTTCCACGTTTCAGAAGAGTGGGAAAATGTGTAGACAGTGTATTGCAGCTTATGCACGTAGTGCATATTGTATTGCAGACTTTGCGAAGTTAATTTACACAATTGATATTTAATTTAATCTATATCTTACTTTAACGAACCAAATACTAGAGGGAAATCAATAGGGTATGCTTGAAGCGGGACGATATATTTATTGCCTTTCCTGAGATTTCATTTTTAGCCACATGAAATTAAAAACTTTAAATAAAAAAATGTAGAAGAAATAAATAAATAAGTATATATATATGATTTAGTTGCATTTTCAATATAGGCATTTACATGCACTATATGATTGAAATGTTTAAGATTTAAATATCCCAAAACATAAGTATTCTGATATTCTCATATCTATTAAATTAAAAATAGGAAATTGCATGTAAATGCGCTGTCCGGCCCTAGCAGCGCCAACATTGCTGCTGGATCAGAACAGTGGGTATTAAGAACATATCGATATTTAGTCAGCTAAGAAGTGTACCGCCACGGATGACCGAGGTCGTGAAGGCGCGGATTCGTGAGCAGGAGGTCTGGGGTTCGAATTCCACCAGGACCATTCTCCCTGACTGGTTCCAAGTTTTCCTCAGTCCTCATAAATGACAAATTCCGGGGAGGTACCGTGAACTAAGGCCTGGAACGTTTCCTTTCCTAAATAAATTCTTTCCCAATATATCATTTCATCTCATGTATCATCATCAGTGTCCACCGTCTGTGGTGCCTCAGTAGTAAAAATGGGCGTTAAACACTAATCAAAAAAATAATAAAAAGGCTAAGAAGTGTAAATGAAATACTTAGTCATATAATTAGAAATTAATTACATTTTTTAATTTTAAAAAATATGAGAGAATTTTTTCGAATGAAAAATCTGCCTGTCCCTGTGTTATCGGAATAGATTTTTGCTCTGTAAAAGAAGAAGGAAATTATGATAATGAACATTAATATTACCATTTTTATGATATCAAATCTCTGCTCTTTCATTGTTAAATGGGCCTTTCAATTTCATCTTCATAGTGAATATAATTTCCCTTAAAATGCTAATCTGTGCCTGATTGCCAAAAGTTTTCTTAATACTTCAGTTGTCTCTATTAAGAATTAAACAGAACATTTCATATAAATATAAAATGTTAGTAGATCGAATATCTTGTTGAATGTTAATGTAATTTTTTGTTTTTTAAGTTTTAATTTCTATTTTATTTCCCAAGTAGTATTATTTAATATAACAAAACGTTTCCTTTTTTATATAAAATATTATCGGAAAAATAAAAATGTACTGTATATTACGCGTGATAAGTAATTAGATGGTCATTCATTTCTTTCGGAAATAAACAATGACATTTTTGAAAAAAAATATTGTTTACTATACTAAAAAAGTTTGATTTTTCGCAACAGTTCGGAAGCTTAGGAAAACTTCTGTAATATAATTTAATATTAATTGTAATTTTTTCAAAGTAAGCACTGAAATTAAAATAAAAATGTAAATGGCTTCTCAAAAAAATTGTATATTTTTTAAAACTTAATTTTTAGTATTATATTTTTTTAGATTTGGATATTTTGTACTAAAAATTATGTAACAAAACTTTAGGAATTAACTTTTCATACGTGATGAACAAAATGCATTTATTCGAAAATGTTTAGTTTTGAATTTAAATTATACCGTCTTTTCGCTGAATATTAAATGAAATGCTCATCTTTTGCTGGCCTCATTTCTTGATTTTAGTGAATTTCTGGTAGTGTGTATTGTCTGACATGTTCCCACTGTTCATCATGGAAAGTTCTGTATCATTCACTGAAGTCAAATGTTCTAATCATTTCAAGCATTTCTAGAAAAACAAGTCCAATAGATTTAAAGTTTGCAGACATCTTGCTGTAAGCTATCTTATTGCTGGATACGTAGAGGTGGGCATATTGCTGAGTCTCCACGCTGTGCATTTATTTAACCATCAATAGTAATTTACAGTTAGGAAATTATGTAAGTTCCACTTTCCTTTAATGAACATTAATATTTTCTTTTTTAGTTTTATTATTCATTTCTTCCAAGAATAAAGTGCATTATAAACTGAAAGCTAATTGCTTTGCAAAACTAATACATATCTTAAACATCAAGTAACTCAAATTTACTACCACATAAATTACGGCTCGATATTGTCCAATGGTCAATGTTCGATGGCTTATAGTTTCCCGTTCACTTAGATGCGTTTTCAGAACGACAAATCTGAACATGGGTGGAACTGATGTTTATTGCAGTGCATTATGGAATGAGTTATGAGGCACTATTGTCCGGTGACAATATTAACTGCAGTAAAATACAGGTTGCGCATTACCCAGGATAATCAGACAGCGTTGGGGCGGTGCGTTTCCGTGCGTGGATTAACGGCTGTATGATGCACGGAGCCAACTAAATCCTGGAATACTGTGCCAGTATTCTACTTGGGTGGAAAGAAGTAACGGCTTCACTCAGACCATATGCTCATCTTTCGTGCTGCTAGGAATAGTATAAGTCAAAGTAGATGTATTAAAACATTGTTGTAAAATTAAGGCATTTATAATCTTCTTTAATCTTCTTTTTTTTCATAAATGTCAGTCGGTAACCATACTTGCCTCCTAAACCCAAGCTGGGTTCAATCTCAGCCAGGACCGATGGATTTTTTCGGGCGTAAAAATCCTAAGTGTGGCCTCCTTCGGAAGGGAAGTAAAGCCGCGGGTCCCATTTAAGGAACGAAAAAGAACCTCAAGCCTGAAAGAAGAGGCCTCTGAGCAAAATTTTCCGGCTGAATTGAAAGGTGCTAATGACCTGAGATGTTAAAGAGCGTCCATAAATAAACTGATTAAAAAAAATAAAACTTTTCTAAGAAACTATTTATGACATAATACAATTTTATTTTCCTTTATATGTTTTTTGTATCGAAATATATACCAGGATACTAAATCTACTGTATCATAATATACTTTTTATATAGATTCAAATTTAGCATATTGCAAAAAGTTTAAAATCTAAATAGGTAAAAATTTATTAAATTTACAACATTATTTTGATGTCTTCTACATCAACCAATAAACAAAGATAGTATCAGCAGTTTGCTTGTGTGAGGGTGGGGCTCTTATTATATTTCTCATTACATAGAGTGCTTCCATAACAGTGAATAGGTCTGTAGACAGTAACATAATAAAATACAATAAACAGGCCATGGTTAGAATAATTAATATCATAATGCAATATGCAAAATAAATTATCAGCTATTTAAAATGGTTACATTATTAATGGTGACCCATATTTTGCTCATGTAGGCATACAAATATTGTCAATAATTAATACAACTGAAATAAAATATTTAATTTTATTCTTAAATCTAATAATATTTCATTTGCTTACACCTGGCGAGTTTTTTTATATTTACTTCAATAATAAGAACTCGTCGGATAGCAACACTTAAGTTCAACTAAGAATTATTTATTACACCTGGTGTGCTGTTTATAGACAGAGGGGGTCCTATGAGCATCATAAGGTCACATGATCATGTGCCGCCCTCACGTTCAAATAAAGACGTTAGATAATAGCTATTTTCTTCACTCTCTTTAGACAACGACCCCTTTTCTATAGACTTCACTGTATAACATTACGGACGAGAACTGACAACATAGGGATGGTTCCAAATCTTTTTCACAATTCACATGTTTTATACTTGCCTTCAGGTTCTAAACGATTGGAGTGTGGCTAAGTACGCTTTTATGACTCAATGATCACGATTAATTTGTGAAAAGTACTCACTTTTGAAACCAGAAAGCGCCACTTACTATTAGCTGCAACTTTGAGAATAATATGACTTTTACCCATGCCAGGTTACTGAATCTCAACCTTATCAGGTCTTCTTGCCAATTTGGCGTTGCAGTGCGCCTCTCAGTTTCTGAATTCTTTGTGAAGTGGTTGTTGTGGAAAATGTAGTCAGTGTTAATAACTTGTCATCGGGAGATAAATTTTATTGCTAGTTTCTGTCTAATAAACATGTCCGTTAATACAGTGACCTATAGTTTTGTTTAAATTGTTACGTGAAACAATATGTGCATAAGCAATGTGGAGTAAACTGAAGTGAAATACAGGAAATTAGAAATTATGTTTTATTCCAAGTTCAATTCTCTAGCACCGTGCATGAATCCTGTAATGAATGCAAACATGGTTTTGAAAAAATAGCTTGTAAAATGAATTATATCATCTCTTATGAAAAAATGCACACTTTCTCCTTATATTATAGAAAATGTATACAGGCATCAGAAATTCGTTTGTGATTATGGCTTGAAAGATTAAGTTATCTAATAGGTAACTTCGATATTTCCAAACTTTACTATTTGAGGTTTATGAGGTTCAAGCATGGTGCCACAATTATTTACAAAAACTCACTGATGCCGTGATTGGTTATAGAAATTTGTTTTGAAGGAGTCACAATTAAATAGCTGCATACAATTTATTGAAACAGGTTTTGGATACGCAACACGTTAAACCTGAATTAATATGGATTACTTTTGTGATAATAATCATAATGCATAGTCTATTTAATTTATTATTTATTTCTTTGGAGAATCTACAGCAGCATTTACATAATGACCAACAGCATCATCTAAATTGAGCAGACCCGAGAATCGAACCCAGGCGATTCTAACACCGGTCTTAGGCGCTTGGTAATAGAAAGTAATTCCTACTTTAATTTTTTTTAATAGTGTTTAACGCCCATTTTACTACCGAAGCACCACAGGTTGTGGGCACTGATGATACCTGAGATGAGATGAGATGAGATGATATATATTGGGAAAGGATATTTATTTTAGAGGAAGGAAGCGTTCCAGGCCTAAGTTTAGGGTACCTCCCCGGTATTTGCCATTTATGAGGACTGAGGAAAACCTGGATAAAACCTCAGTCAGAAAGGACGGTCCTGGCGGAATTCGAACCCCAGACATCCCACTGCATGCGTAAGAGTGGGCCGGCTGTTATTCATTATTTTTAGCCTAACATGGTTCCTTATGCAAATACATTTTATAAAAAACAACGAAATATCACTAATAATCGCATTATTTCCGGATTTTGAAATCTCTGTGTTGTGATAAACATATAATTTTAAAGTATCCTCTTAAATAATCACATTCCTTATTAAACTAAAGTTGGTAACACTGGAGTGTTAGAGAAATGTTGTAGCATTGACTGTTTAAGTTACTTCCTACCCGTCGTTCCTTCCCTGAAAATGAGCGCCTCCAGAGAGGGAAATTTCAATTGCTAAGGAGAATTTCGAGTATCCTTATATGCCGACAGAGGGACTGTAGTAAGCCCATCTTAACGCCATCTGACAGGAAACTAAGGTACATATTTCTTGGGAGTGAAACGGATGAAAATTTTAAGTTTTGAAGTTGTTTAACGTGCCGTAAATTAACTACTCGGGATCCATTGCTTTAAGTTCCTCTCATAAGACTTGCGCTTGTGATATTTTAGTACCTGAAAAAACCATTGGTGGAGTTTGAACTTTGTCCAGAGGAGAGCGCGCTACCTCCAGATCACCGGGCCGACATTCAAGTTAAGCATCTGTGCAAGTAAAAGAAATGTAATCGTTTTATTGTTTTTATTTTCTCTTTTTCCCCCTTTCATGTTTCCTCTCTTTCTTTCTTAGCATTTTTCAAAGATAGAAAAAAACCTCAGTTTGTTAACAGCCCCTTATTGAGAATATTCTGTCATTTTAAAGTAGACCGCCTCGGGTGGCCGAAGTCGTTAAGGCGCGGACTCGTGAGCGGGAGGTCTGGAGTTCGAATACCGTCCTCTCTGACTGAGGTTTTTTTCCACGTTTTCCTCAGTTCTCATAAATGGCAAATGCCGGGGAGGTACCCTAAACATAGGCCTGGAACATTTCCTTCTTTAAAAAAATCCTTTCCCAATTTATCATTTCATTTCACGTATCATCAGTGTACATTACCGTGGTGTCTCTGTAGTAAAAACGGTCGTTAAACACAATTAAAAAACTCTCTAAAGGTATATATCTAGTCTCGTATATGTAATAAAATATAACATTAAAAGGATGTTTAAAAATATACTTAAATATTAATAAATAAATGATTAAATGTGCTTTCAAGCACATTTGACAGCATAGCTTTAATATCACTAATTAGCTATTGAAGTAAAATTTATTACAATTTTTATATTTTTAAATGGTGTTTAACGTTCGTTTTCACTAGCGTGGCAACTTAGGAGCTAGATGAATATGACATGAGAGATGAAATTATGAATATTTTTAGAAAGAACGCTTTCTAGGCCTAAGTTTAGTGTACTTTTCCGGCATTTGCTATTGCAAATAGGATTAAAAAGTTGGAGAAAACATCACAACCAGGAGGGATTATTTGGTGGGATTTGAACCGCAGACCTCCCGTTCACGAGTTGATGCCTTAGGACCTAGGCATATCTCAATCAATAGTAACACCAAGTATATTTTTTAATTCGTCGTTTTAAAGATCACTATAATGATGTGGAGCGTAAAACGTTTAGAAAAGTAAATCTCTTCAATGCCTTATTTATTCGTAAAACCAACTTATGCAAGCATATTTTTGTTTGTAATTATCAGATTCTCCTTCCCCTGTTTTTCTTACGCTCTTTTATTACTTGGTGCCCCATGAAACAGAGGCCGATAATGGTAAGCGTGCATACATCCAAGCCCAGGCGAGTCGGATAATGAAGGAAAACTGGCGGAGAGGAAAAGGAAGTTGTATTGTCGCAACCAATAGGCGGTGGCTATTTTAACTTCTCTGCAAGGGCAATAATGGAGGCGACGTGCCTACTGGCTCTTGCCGGTATATATGATTGTCACGCTTTGTTGCAGAGAATACATCTTGCGGAAAAAATCTGCAGAAACGTTTTTTAATATTGGTGTATCTGCAAAGGGCAGTAAAAAGTGGCATACAGCGGGATCAGTTGCAAATGCAGCGGAAAAAAACTGACCCCCTTCAATTCGTATACTTACTTTGGTCAAGGATGATTAAATTTTCTACTAAGTGGCCTGGCAAGCACAGCATTTATTTACAAGCCGCTAAGGCATATTTGCTAAAAATCTCTATTCTAAATGTAGCACTAACGTCTTACTTTTCTATCAATTCATTTTATAAATGTTTTTAGAATTTGTTTATTATAATTGTTTAGTTTTCGTTGCACTTTCATTAATTGCGTTAAAACTCCTTTCTGAGATTTTGATATCGTTTTTATTTTTAAAAGTTAACCATTCAGAATTAGTTTCACTTTTCACTCTTTTGAAAAAGTGCCTACGTATATTTAAATTATTGGTAGGGTGATATTATATAAAATACCATATTTCCTTTAAAAGAAAAAATAAAAGGAAATATAAAAAAAACTATAAATGGTTCAGAGAATTTTGTCTTTGAAAGCGTAAGTAGCTGTAACAGTTTTAACCTTCGACAAGAAGATCATGAAAATGTTTAAAACATCGCTAGCAAGCATATTGCCTTTTTCATCAGCCATTTAACTTTTATTTAAGTAACCTCACTATTAAAAACTAGATTGCAGCGCTTCTGTTTAAAAGGAAAGCCGTTCCAAAGCCAAGTTGAGAATGTTCCCTCTCTTTGAGTTTTTCTAAGCTCGGCTCTTCCTTTTTTTTAACGGGACCACTTTGCCACATCTGTTGGAGCAAGCTGAGTGACGTAATGGCGTCCCCCACCCACTCCGAGAAGTGGAAGTTGCACGGAATGATAAAAGAAAATGAGACACTTACTCTCAGCGCAAGTGCCGGAAAACGTTAAGTGTCGTAATTGAACTATTAATCAACTTGCATAAAAAATGCATACGAGTAAATAGCTGAACTCCATAAGCTTTAGTCTCCGCTTTAAATTCTGCAAAATGTTATGTGCGGTCAGATAAGGGGAAATGATAAAATTAATGTTTTCTACCGCGCAGGCTTGATAAGAATATTTTTGATGCAAAAATAAGCCAGAAATCAAGAACATCCGAAATGACGGTAACATGGATGCATTTAATGTTGAATATGGAGGGGTTGGATGTGCTTCAATTTTTTTTAAGAAAATATTCAACAATTTTATGTCTAATGTGCGTTCATGGGTGCGACAGTTCAAGTAAGGCGAATCGTTGTGTGACAACAAACCGAGGCAATCTCGATCTCGCACATGCCGGTCTGACCACATGAACGAGCGAGTTGAGAAGGCTGTTTTGGATGAGTGTGGAACACATCGCCTACAAAGGTAGCATTTCCGTGGGATCTGTGCACACAATTCTGCATGAAGACCCGAAAATGCGAAAAGTGTCCTCCAGGTGGATGCCACAAATGCTGACGGACGACCACAAGGCTGCACGCTTGGCATGTTGCCAGGCAAAGTTGACGCGTGTTGAATGGGACGTTCTTTTCGTCCATTGTGACAATTGGCGAGCGACTTTTCGCTGTTTCCAACGACGAAAGAGACTCCGTAATCGCATTATTTACTAGCCGTACAGCTATTGCATCAGCGATTTTCCAGTGGTCAAAACACTCCGACAGAAGCGTTCGCAGCGACAATGGATTCATGGCGTAGACGTTGTGAAAAATGTGTACGGCTACAGGGAGATTACGTCAAGAAGTGACACAAGTTTCATAGTTTTCATGTGATTAGTTAGTGAGAAAAAATGGGAGGTGTTAAAACTTGACTGCACCTGGTAAAATCAGATTATTTACATGCTATTAACAAAGAATTAATAGTTCTTTATGTAGTAAGTATTGTTAAACATATGTGTGTCAATAACCTTAATTAGTTTTAATAAAATTCAAGAATAAACGTCAGTTTCTAAGAAATTCATTAAAGGAATGTAAATATAGCTGGTGTTAAGACATTAATTGCTGAAATGTGTTCATTATTACCGTTTTAAGGATACTAGTATGAATTTTTCGAATTTAAAGCTAACAGAGTTCACTTTTAAATTGTTTATGATAGAGAATTCTTAAAGTATAACTAATATCCCTTATTGTTTAGAGGCTATAAACATGTTTAAGCTTATAATTGTGTTACTTATTGTTTTGCGACAAAAAGTTTATTGTTTTGGTCCTAAATTTTGTTAACAAACTCCACATCTAAACATCAAAATATATGTAAATTTCTGTACGGTATTTCATCAGATTTTAATAATTTCTCCGCAAGGAAAAGTTTGTAGGAAGGGAAATTCAGACATTTTAAAGCCAGATAATAGCAATAATCTGATGAAATATTTACATATCTAATTTACATTTACGGTGAAATGGGCGTTTTAAATACACCGTACGGACTGTAAAAAAAATTGTGTCGTTTTTAATATGGGAAAGTTTAACACATTAAAACATTATAAATAAAAATTTAAACCATAAAATTTTTAAAATATTAACTTATATATCCCATTAAGATTTTGTGACTTGATAGAAACCTCTGCAGGAGAGAAAATGTCCTTATTTAGTGTGCTAAGTACAGTAAAATGTTTAAGAAAACTGTTATTATTGGGTGCTACGGTAATGAAAATTTCAAGAACCCAACTGATTAAATATAAAATAAAATCGGATTTGTAGTATAGTTTTGTGAGGCACCTGATTTATTTTATATAAAATAATAAAGCAAATATTCTACTTTATGAAAGCAAAATTCAGCCTGAGATAGACCATGGCTGCACTGTTAAGTTTTAAGTTTTGTAATAAACGTTTAAATACAGCCTTTCAAGTAAATGTGGGCAACTTGCATGCATATTTCAAGTATTTAAGTTTACATGATTTTCAGTGCCTGTCTTGAGCATATTTTTATAGAATTACTTTTTTACTCCAGAAAAAAAAATGTTCATTTAAGTTACCCACTTTTCTCTATTTTCCTGTAATCTTGAACCATTTTACTCATAGTTTTACCATTTTGAAAATCACGTCCAGAAAGAATGCCGTTCCTTTTCCACAGCTTTCCAGATTGTCTCTGGCATCTGCCTCGCATTTAGCCTTTACACATCCAAAAAGATAGTAATCGGAGGGTGGCATATTGAGATTGTAGCAAGGTGTGGGAGAATTTCCGATTTTGTTCGCTCAGTTTCTTCCAAAGTGAGGGCAATGGAGTGGGGCGTAATATTATCATACTGCAATGTTCGACAGAGCTTCTTTAGCGTTTGAACATTACTATCACAGTACCCTAGTCTTTTGAAATGTGCGGTAAATGTCCATGAAATGGCACAAAAGTCTTATGTGGCATCGTGGTTGGCATGCGTCGTTATTGTAATGGTATTTGGGAAAGTTTCACCCAACTGAGACACGTAGATCGCGCTTGAAAACTTCTCAATTTACCTTTATCGCATTTCCATAAAAATTGGGATATATGTCAGTTCTATGCAACGAGTTTATATTTTTATGCGCAGAAGTGCATTGTCATGCAGATGAAAACTGAGTTGGGAGAAATTCACGAGGACTATGCACCACCAGTGTTGAAAATTATTTTTAGATAAATGAGTTAAAACGCCATCGTACTTGCACCAAAGATGAAGCATGATCCAATTGAAGTCACCACGAAAGATATCTAAAATAATAAATTATATCCCAATGAGTCTGCCGAGTGAAACTGTGTGAGATAAATAATAATAATAATAATAATAATAATAATAATAATAATAATAATAATAATAATAAAATCTGAAATACTCCATCCAGGTACCTTGTTTCCTACACCAGGATGTGTATTGCAAACTCTTACACTTTATTTCTAAATTACAAATTACATTCTTACATTATTATTTTCCAGACGATACTTATACCTAGGTTACAATTAGAAATGTACTAAAATAATAAAAATAACAAATTTGATAAATACCAAAATTACGTTCTCTTCAACTACTTTCTAATTACTGGAAATCAGCTACTACTTCACTTAATCTTTAACTCTATATTATTAAACTGCTATTTATCGGTATCCGGTTGAAACTGTACTGGTAACTAGTATATTTCTTGCTACCTTTATTTTACTATTTATATGCATCTATTTCTATTTTTGCATAAAACTATATATTATATATTTATTGATCTTATATAATTTCTTCATTTTCCATATTATTCATATCATTTTTCTATATTACATCATCTTTATCAAATATATTTGGGTAAATTTCATTTATTTCTTGTATTAGCCAATTATTTCAACATTAATTATGTTTTTGTTTGCTAATCTAATTTATATTTATCAATGCAACATTTACACTATTAATTCATTACTTTGATATCGTTGACAGTAATAATAATAATAATAATAATAATAATAATAATAATATAATCACTAGTAGTATTAATTATAATTATACTAGTTATAACAATTTTTATTGTACTTTACTTCTTTTATCTTTCTCTTCTGTGAGATAGTTGAAACTGTGGGCATAACTAACCGAATGCACAATATTTTGGTCAGAAAATTGCATTTGGCATTTGAAAATGCCACTGAATGACGTCATTGTTTATTGTGGACCAAAATTCATTGTACGTTTTCTTTTTTGAACAGTGTTTAAGGTCCGTTTTTACTACTGCGGTACCACATGCGGTGGACATTGATGATGTACGAGATGAAATGATATATTGGGAAAGGATTTTTTTTAAGGAAGGAAGCATTCCAGGCCTAAGTTTAGGGTACTCCCCGGCATTTTTCATTTATGAGGTCTGAGGAAAACCTATTAAAACCTCAGTCAGGGAGGACGATCCTGGCAATATTCGAACCCCAGACGTTCCGCTCATAAGTCCGCGCCTTAACGACCTCAGCCACCCGTAACGGAGGAATTTGGTAATGATTTATCTCATTCCTCTAGAGTTTTTGCGTCGATTCGTGCACTGAACTTTATTTCATTTAAGTACTTGAGACGAAGCAGCAATGAAAGCATTGAACAACTGAGGAATGAAAGGGACATGCAGTGTTGTTGGAAGTTTCAAAAAAGAACTGAAGTAAAAACAGCAAATATCGGTGTACCAAAGACAGTTCTTTCTTCAGGAGAACGCGCTGTCCCACACTTTCACAGTCACAATGCCAAAAGGGCACTCTATTATCATCTTAGCGCCTGGTACTTAGCCCCTTTTCAATAAGGCAGTCATTGGCTTTGTCAAGACAATTTTGCAGAGTTTTACGAACACGGTTTTTCTGATGCAATGAAAAAAAAAAACCTACTTGCTTAATCAAGTACATACGTAGCTCTGGAATGACGGAAAAATTAAAAAAAAAAAATATTTAATTTGTGTTTTACTAACCTTTAAATCAGCCCTTCTATGCTTTTTATGAAAATGCAGGTATTTAAATAAAACCACTTTTTGGAATTGGAAAACACTGTTGCTGATGTCATAGTTTTGGAACTTTTGAAAGATGAATCGTTGATTCAGTTGAAAATAAAACAGTCTGTGAAAATTCTGAGAGAAAAAATGTCTTCAATTTAGATATATCTCAAACAGTTGTGAGGTGATATTTTGTTCACTGGACTTTCTGGTCATTAGTCGGTGCACGCAGTACACAACGAGAGCAAATTTTTTTATTTCCAACCTGTCAATCATTTGCTGAACTGCTGTGCGAGTATTTCATTCATCGTCACGCCTCTGCAATGCTCTATTAACGCGCCAGCCCTTTCCATTTTGTGCTCGGTTGAGGCTTTTCGAAGCTCGCCCTGAATGCT